>PVHP010018406.1:0-33188 GCA_004024765.1 Zapus hudsonius | reverse complement strand
ACAGAGAGAGAGAGAGAGAGAGAGAGAGAGAGAGAGAGAGAGAGAGAGAGAGAGCGCACCAGGGCCACCACCTTGTGGGTCTGGCTTATGTGGGTCCTGGGGAATTGACCCCGGTCCTTAGGCACTGGAGGCAAGTGCCTTACCCGCTGAGCCATCTCTCCAGCCCTTAATAACGTTTTTAAATGAAATTTTTCCAGATGGATTTTTCAATTTTAGCCATGACTTCAAAAAAATCACACATTTTACACTGAATAATTCCACATTTAAAAAATCAAGATTTTATCTATTTTATTTTTACTGAACACTGTCGTAGTAGCACTTTTAGTAATAGTATAAATCTATCTGTCATCCTATTCTCCTATTTAAAATAATTTTAAAAAGACTTGAGGTATTTGTCACATGCCTTTAATCCCAATATTTAAGAGAGAGAAGAAGGAGGGCAGCAAGGTCATCCTGTCTCAAAAAAAATTAAAAAGTAAAAATAAATAAAAAAAACAATAACAACAACAACAAAGACCCATCTTTGAGTTCACTGTGGTCAATTTCTTCTTAAATTCTAATTTAGGTCTCAGGTGGCCGCTATTAATGGAATCTGAAACCCCAGTAACTACTGGTTTCCCTTGGGGTTTCTGTTTGCTTCTGTCATGGCCTCTGCTGTTGGCCTATGCCAATCAACTGGGATGGCACAGTGTGTGGCACCAGATTTTCTTCCTTTCCTATAGTTGTTGCTTTCCTTTCTGTAAACATTGTTTACGTAAGCAGAAAACCCAAGAAACTTGATTCAACCCCGACCTGCCTCCTGCCTGTGTCCATCTGTGATGCTGGGCAGTGAAGAGCCAAGCATGTAAACAGAAGAGACAAGGACCTGGCCTCTGGGATGGGACCTGTGGCTGAGTTGCACAGTTCCATAATTCTTGCCCACATGTGTGAATGAACAATGTAAGAACCAGTGGCAAGAAGCAAAAGAAAAGTCTCAGAGAAACAAAAACATATTTCAGAGATCTGTGAGGCAAGACAAGAATTATACAAAGTAAATTCACCTTGTCAGTATTATTCTCCATGTGCCTTAAGGTGTACTCATCAGCATTGACCAAACGAAACAAGTAGCCATTTACATTCACTGTGGTTCCAATATACAGCTCCTCGGACTGAATATATTCTGATAATTCACTTTTAAAGACTGCCTGTCCAGGCCTCTTAACACGAGATCGTTTCAAGAACATTCCACCAGTATTCCCTATAGAAAGAGAAACATTCATGAGGAGCCTTTATTCTTAAAGGAACCATGACTTTCCATTAGTTACTTCACCCTCAAACACAGACTGTTTAAGACTCTATAAAACTCTCGTTGCCTATTGTTCCCAAATGTAAGGGAAGAATGAGGCAGCGAGCAAAGAAAGAAGACTCTTAAATATTATTGGAGGGAACATAAATTACTCCAGCTACTACATCAAAAGATAAGTATGGATGGTCCTCAAAAAATTAAAAATAGAACTTCTACAAGATCCTGCTTTGGGGTATATACCCACAAGAATTAAATCAGCTTACTACAGAGATAACCTGAATACTCATCATTATTACACTGGTCATGTTATGAAACTAGTCTTGTTGCCCATCAATTGATGTACAGATTAAGAAAATATTATATATATATATATATATATATATATATATATATTAAATAAAAAAATCAATAAATGTTTTCTATATATTCTCACTGGAGTTTTATTCAGCCATAAATAAGAATGAAATCTTGTCATTGGAAGGAACTGGATATTATCATCATGTAAAGCCAAATAAACCAGACTCACAAAGATAAATATCAACACGTTATTTTTCATATGTAGAATTTAGGAGAGGGAAAAGTATTAAGTTAAAAAAGGACTTATTAAAGATGTGGAAGGGCATAAAGGAAGGAGATAGAAGTAATGGAGGAAATGAACATGATCAAAATGCATTATATGCATGTATGGAAATGAAACCCATTATTTAGCATAATTTTTAAAAAGACAGACTTCCTGGTAAATGTATTAAAGAAAAAAGAAGTATGGTACTCCAACCTTTTCTTTCTTCTTTTTCACACTTCCTAATCCACTGACCACTTAGCAAGGACATCTGATAGTTATCTGCACTGCTTCTGGCATCTTCCACACTTTCCCTCACCAGCGTTTCCCCTCTTAAAAGTCATATACATTTAATCCCGTCTCCACATTTGCTTCCTGAAGACCTAACCTACCATGAAATTTAACCTCATAAAGCTCTTACAAAAATGATATTAAGTGTTCAGTAATGGCCACTATTTTAGAAGCTTTTCTACCATTGCTCTTCTACTTGAAAAATGCTGGAATTTTCTTGGTCATATTTTCCTTATTTTAGATGAACAGAGCTGACTTTGACCATTCATCACATGACTTATGAGCATCATCTTTCAATTTTATATTTTAAGATCTTTTCACTATTCAAATCATGTTGGAGCCTGATTTAGTGCTACAAATTATTTGTTACCCACTGGTGTACCAAGTGGTTGATACCAGCTCATACAAGCTGATTGTTAAATTTTCAGAGATTTAGCAAGCCAAGTTTTAAACTCGTCTTCTTGAAATTGGCCACCCTAGGGATATATTCACCACATATACATGGGCAAATAGTAAAAATTGTGATATTAAAATGTTCTTCAAAGAGCCATTGAACCAAAAGATCACTGATTGGTCTTCTCAAACATGTACCTTCAGCACAGATAAAAGTTGTAAACATATGGCAGCAAAGAACAGAGCCCCACATTTCCATAATTTAGCAGATAATTGCTGTCCTCAGCAATAGCCATGAGGTCAAGACACTGTGGAGAGCATTCCACAGGCCTGGAGGCAGGACCCTTGGCAATAGTCTTAACAAACAGAAATCCCAGAGAAAGATGGATCCTAATGAGTACATTTGTATATTTCAGATTCTTGTCTTACAGGTGAGGCAAATGTTTTGTAGGCTGGACTATCAAATACTCTCTTGGCTTACTGGCTATGAGCAAGTATAGCAGCACCTCAGCCGTGACTTTGAAGCCCCTGATTTCCACAAAAGTGCCTCACAGAAAGTAAGGATAGTGGCCAAAAGAATTTACCCTTGGTTTCCTAGGTCTGAGTCAACCACAGTTGTTACTTGTTTATCATTTTATATGCTTCCTCTCACATTTAAGAAATCTTTGTAAGAAATTTATTGGTTTTAAAAATTATTATAGGTCATCTAGGCTATAAAATCAGATCCTGTTCTGACTTTATAAATGAGAAGGCAGTTATATATTCTGAGGAAAGTGATATGAAAGATATGTCTCTTACCTGAATTCCTCTCAATAGGTTCAAACACTGAAATCGTGTCATCGGCAAGATAAAATGCAAGAACAAACATCCTGTCCTCATCGGCACATTTATCTGTGATTAGTCTTGCAAAATAGCGGAGTATATTGCTTTCATTGCCATAGCTAAATAGAAGAGAAATGGGGGTTACAGCATTAAATCTATAAGTCATGTATCAACATAAATAAATTCATGCAAAAGGTGAGCTATGGCTTTAATATAGAAATTTAAACTTTCTAAGGATTCCAAATATCTTGTTTTAAAGGTCTAAATACTGGAGCATTTTTCTCAGCACATAAAATACTTATTCTTTATATGCCCTGTGAAGCACATTGGAGAAAATGAACCAAACTTCAATGTTATAAATATCCTGCTCAAAGAAGCCACATTCAACTGCTGCTTTCTAATCATGAACCTCTTCAACAATCACATTTATCATGTCAGATAGAAACATAAGCATTTAGTTCTGTGATCTATGTCAATCCACTACATGGTCCAAAGGTACCTCCCTATTTTATCAACCTGTCTCAAACCCAAGACTTTCTGTCTTACAGGCCATATTCTTGCCTCCCTGTGTCACTCCATGTCTCCAGAATCACTCTAATCCCCTTCAAAGGAAGCACTGACTTTTCCCTTTCAAGTGCTGTAACAATTATTATCAACATGTCTCTATTTTAAAGTACTGATCATTTGAATTATAGTTTGCTATTACAACTCTGTTTTCCAAAGGGAACAGCTGTCTTAACAATCATTATTTAATATAGTACCTTTTATATTAATCAAATACATATTTGCAGAAAATTATATCCAGAAAGACTAGAAGTTGCACTTAGAACTCTCTGTTCATGAAGATGGGCTCAAATAGCATTCAAAATTTCCTTGGATGGGAATGATGATGCTATAGTCCTAGCACTGAGGAAGCTGAGTTCATGAGTTTGAGGCCAGCCTATGCTACACAAAACTAAATAGTTCTCAAAATTGATTCATGGTCATTGAAGAAAGTTACTTGGGACTTTTAGCATGTCTGCAGATATCAGCCAATTAAATTTGGCTCTCCTAACAAATAGTAATCCCTGGAGGAAGTCTTTGATCAAATCAACCATATTCATCACTTCCCTATTACAACTCTAAGCAGAGTGGTCATCACTTTGAAATTCAGTCTGCGTTCATAATAATAAAAACTAAAGTTGTTTTTCTAGTTTGCAGAGGTTGAATATATTCTCCTCTATCCTGTTCATGGGATTGTGCAGGAACCTAGGTTAGGAAAGCATGGAACCAAGATTCCCAAGTTTAAGGCATCCTGTGAGGAGTACAGCAGTTTGTAAGGGTCACATCAGAGAAGCCGCAGCAAGAGACTACAGCTCTGCCTAGTTCCCAGGCTTCAGATGAACCTTGTCTAATGTAAGGTATCTCCTCTGGTACATAACATGGTTTATAAGTAATAAACATTCAGCACCCCCTCTTATGAAAGACCCTAAACATTACAAATATCTAAAACATCATTAAACAATTGAATGAGGTCTAATCTGGGCCCAAATGCACACATACTACTATCAATTTAACTTCTTCCAATTTACATAAATTAATAAGTGTATATATTTACTGGACTTCTCAACATGCCATTTTCCTTCTAATTCTAGGATTCTGGAAGATCTTGACTTGGAATATAATCTGCTCAATAAAATATTTAGAATAGCAGTTCACAAAGTTTATTGTATGTAAAAGTCACCCTGGGAACTTGTTAAATATGCAGAATCCAGAATACTACCCCCAGAGATACAGACTCAGCAGTGAAACTTTTATCTGCAGAAACTGCATTATTAATAATCATGCCAAGAGAGTCTGATGAGATGGTCCCCAGAGCACACTGTAAGAAATACTGCAGATGACTTCTGATATTTCCTTGATTATAATTAATTTTCAAATGCTTCTGAACACGCTTTTTATAACCCTTCCCTATGTCCTATACCAACTATAATGTCACACCCAATTTAACACTAAACAGACTTGTACTCTTGGCTGGTTGTTTTAATGTGGTCATTCCCATAGCTCCAAAACACATTATAAATTCCTAGATCTAGGAAACACATCTTACCTTTTTCTACATATAGCCCAATGTTATCTGCAATTGCCTTGACTTCTCCCACTGTCCCTTCCCCTCTTTCTTCTCCTTGCTGGAGATGGGACCCACAGCCTCAAATATGGTACTGAGTCACATCTTTAGCTTCTCAATTGCTCTTAAATTCATTTCCAATAGGGCTGCTTGACTTGAACTGCTCTTATGGAGGCCAACAGTGATCTCCACAATGCCAAATCTATATCTAATATGACCAATCAGCAACCAGCACAAATGATAATGGTTTCTTCCATGATACTCTTGCTGCACTTGGCTGTCAGGATTATGGATGCTCATAGGCTTGCTTCTGTCTATCTCTTCATTTGCCCCATTTTCATGTTCTTTGGTAGTTCTTTCTCTTTTCTCCAATCTCTTAATTTGTAGTGTCCTAAAGTTTATTCAGCTATTTCTATATACATATACTTGCTTAGTGATCTCACACCAGTTC
The DNA here is from genome assembly GCA_004024765.1 of Zapus hudsonius. Lineage (NCBI taxonomy): Eukaryota > Metazoa > Chordata > Mammalia > Rodentia > Dipodidae > Zapus > Zapus hudsonius. The sequence goes on along the minus strand of PVHP010018406.1, from coordinate 27,280 downwards.
AAATCTTTAATACAATTTGTCATCACTGAGCTGAACTGAAATACTATCTATAAACTAATGATTTACAAATTTATATTCAATTTAAACATCTTTTTCTGGACTCTTTACACACACAGACACACACACACACCTGTCTCCACTTGATATCTTATAAACATCGCTACTTGTTCTAAAACTTAACTTCTGCTCTTGTACCCAGATGTACTATATCTGTACAGTCTTTCTAATCTCTGGAGCTGCCAAACTCTACCCTTTCAATTGTTCAGGACACCAAACCTTGAAAGATATCTTTAGCTCCTGGACTTCTTTTACACCTTATATCTCATCCATCAGGAAATTCTATTGACTCTACCATGGAAACATTTCCAGAAGCCATCCTTCTATCTCTTCCACTGCAATCACCAAGATGTGAGCCATCATAACATTTTTGTACTACCACAGCATTCTCTTAGCTGGTCTTCATTCTACCATTGTCCTAGAGTCTACTCTCAAAATACATTGGAGAGATGATACTTTCAATATGCCAGCCAGATCTAGTCACTTCTCCACTTATATCTTCAAACACTGCTTCCTCATCAAAGTCAAGAGTCCTAATGATGGTCTGCAAGGCTCTATGTGACCCTAACTCACTATTCCTCTTGCCTCACCTCTCTGGAGGATATTCTGCCCTATTCATGCCTACTTCCAAGATGCCAAGCATGCCTGTTGTCCAGGACCTTTATACTGACTATTCCTTCTGCCTGGAAGACATCTCCTCTCCGTAGTATGGTTCATCAGAACACATGATTAAATTTTGCCACTGGGGTATTCATAATTCCTACAGTACCTTTTTCCTTTTAATTACCTTTTTCCTAGCAACTTAAGAACCTTTTAATTTTTCCATGGTACTTAATATATTTTATCTACACAATGTACTTATATATCTTTATCTAATTACATATCTCCCTCAAATAGAATGGAAGTTCTGTGAGGGCAGCAGGGCTTTTATGACCATTTTGTTCACTGATATATCACAAATACCTATGTTCTTGGCACAGTTTGTCCTAAAGGCATATTTGGAGACTAAGCAAAAGAATGGCTCCCCCAGATCTACATACCTAGTTAAGACCAAATCAAACAAAAGTCCTAGAGCTCATCAGTCTTCAGAAAGAAGATACTTCTGAAAGCGTATTTTTAGTAATGGTGAAAAAATGAAGGGGATAAATGGTTGATGGTGACATGGATAATAGTTGATACAAATGAAAGATTAATATTAGACTATAATTTGGGATTGCTTTATGGTCATGAATAGAAGTCTGGGATAATAACCTTCCTGTTTAGAAATTTTGTGTCCCTTCTACATCTCTTATTAAAAAATGGATTATGAATAATCTGCTATTTTACTCACTCAGTCAATCACACCTTTTCTTAATGGGCAAAATATCAGCCAGTCCTCAAGTACATAGCCTGTTTTGTTGTGACTCAGAGAAACAATAAAGCCAGTCTCTAGCCTCAAAAACCTCTTAGTCTAGGAGAGCCCAGAAGTTACCTAAATGAGTAATCTTCAAGCCATATGATATGTATAGGTTCTATGGCACACGAGGTCAATTCCTTAAGTCAGATTACCTTGGATTCAATTCCCACTTCAACTAAAAATTAGCAGAGCTTTTCTCAACTTCAGTTTCTGAATTTGAGGAATGTATGCAATAACATGATATACTTTCTTCCAAGGCTCATGTGAAGATTAAATGAACTCAAGTATTATAAAGTAGTAAAGATATTAAACTGCTAACTACTTATTAATCATACTAACTGTAGAATATTGTGGGCAAACAAAGAACAAAGTAATTACTTCAGCTTTAGGCAGGAAAGAGAGATTCTGGTTCTCCCAAATCAGACTAGACAATATGCCCAGAAAGCCACTATCGTGATGCTTATCCAGACAATAAAGATCTTTGTGCCCATCAAAAACCTATATGCTTTAATTTGAAACGACTTCCTCCAATGAGTCAAATTACACATTAACTTCTAACAAAAGCACCCAGTAAATTTGTTTTAATCACAATATACAAAACCAATATGTCATGTACAGTTTCATCCAAACCAGTGTCTTTATTTGTACTAAGAAACTGTCTTTTGTATGATTTGTGAGATCATCTTCCTTAGGATCTCACTGTATTGAACCCTAGGGTCATTCAAGCTCATGCATGAGTCTCCAGCCATGTATGTGCTTGTTACTATGGAAACAAGGTCACTGTTTAAGAGGAACTTGACAGGAATATATGCCCAACACAAAACAAGCAGTGGGCAAAAAGAAATGAAATTAGAGACATCTGTGCCTATATCTACATCCCCCATCCATGACAGCATGATATTCATCTATATTCAGGGTTCTAAAGGCAAGTTTACACAGTGCAGACAGAAAAGGAGACTAAGCCAACTACCCACAAAAAAAATGTTTTCCCCTGGGTTCCAGAAGCAACACCCTGGATAATATTTCATCTTGTTTACTTATAAGAAAACTTCCCTACTTTTTACAATGGGGATATTCTTTTTACCCACCTCCTCTGGGTAACTGCCCTTAAAAACAGCAGTTAGTGAAAAATAGTTCACCAAAAATTCTACCATAGGACCTCTGTAACAAGGGATGAGCAAGGGAGCATGGAGAATAAGCTGGTGACCCCACTATGTGAGCAGATGGGTGATGTTCAAACACGGATGTACTTGAGTATCGCCCTGTGTGTATAAAAACACTGCAGTCTTACCCTCAGCACTTCTCAGTCTTCTGGAGGGAGACAGAGAATCAACATTTCTAATAAGTATGGGAACACACTTTTTAAAACCAATAAAACTCTAAAGTCTTTAAAAATAAAAGAGTGTTTTTTGAAAGACAAAAAAAACATCATGCCATGGTAAAAGCAGAACTGCCATCGTTCGTTATAATTCACATTAAGAGAATTTAACTACTTTTATAGATGTGGCTAGCACAACTATTGTTCTCTCTCCTTCAAATTCTTGACAACAGCATGTGACCCCATTCAAATTGACCAAAGTCAGGATGCTATCTTTCTCTTCACCTTCTCTTAGTCTTAATACATATTCCCTTTATCATTTTTCTCCTAAGATCAGCCCATTATCGCCTTCAAACAGAAGTGCAATTTTAGCTCACATTCTACTCAAGCATCTGCGATATTTTCCATTCTTTTCCCCCTGACTTCTTTCTCTATGGCTGCTCTCCCTGTAAAAGAAGTAGCTATGGCCAAGTACCCACATTTTAAATGTAGGATTCAGGATTCATGTATATTAGTGATGCTTTTGAAAACCAATCTTTTTGGGTTTCGGGAAAACTAATCTTTTGAAATTACATTCAACCATATGAGCAATCTATTGTTACTGAACTCAACCAAACCTCTCAAGTCAAAACAACATTAATTGCCAAGATAACATTTTGAAAAAACACTTATAAATAATTATAATCTCTATAGCAGGGGCTGGCAGAGCATAGTCTATGAGATGGATCCAGCTGGCCACCTGTGTTTGTATGCCTTTGAGCTAAGAATGGTTTGTACATTTTTAAATGGCTAAAAAAATGAAAAGAATAATATTTTGTGGTATGTAAAAATTACATGAAATTCAAATGTCAGTGTCCATAAAAATTTTATTGGAACACATTCACATGTGTTTGCATTCTGTCCATGTAGCTTTCACCCTACAATGAGTGGTTGTGACAGAGACCTTATGTCCCACAAAGCCAAAAGTATTTACTCTCTGGCCCTGGAAATCTAATAATTCCTCCTCTATGTTATTGTCTATGGACTACCTTCAGGAGAAAGACAAAAAAAAAGATACTAAAAGACAACATAGGAAGATAGTTTGACTTTAGTGTCCTCCAAATGACACATTAAAATAATCACTTAAGCAAGAAGTTGGCAATACCTATATATTAATTAATTTAATTAAAAAGCTAAAGCAACATGTCTCTCGGCTCTAAGATCCGACGAGGTATGTGACACCTGTTACATCATGAGGGCTATGTCATAAACCTGAAATACATTGGGAAAGATAAGATTGCAATCACAGTCCTCAAGCACCTGTCTTTTTCCATATATTTCTTGAAGTCCTTCCGGTGAGGTGTAGGCTTGAGACCTATGCAAGAACGAAGAGAATCCTCTTCAGAGCCAAAGCCAGTGTAAGGTGGAAATTTCCTTTCTATTTTTGGAAGAGGAGGAGGCTTGCATGAAATGGCAGGAAAGTTCTCTATAACAAAACACAGGCAAAGAAAACATCAATATTTTTCTTGCCCTGATTGTGGCTGTTTTGAAAGGCTTGTTATGATTTCAAGATGAACATGGAACTCTTTGTAGACTATTTAAAACTCTTTCAAAAAAATATGGCAAAACCTATGAGAATAAGTTTGAATCATATTTACAAAACCCACAGAATTCACTTAATAATCATCATTGGGTCAAAAGAAGAAAAAAGGAATGTGTCAAATAAGTAAAAACATTTATCGTTTGTCATCACATCCCCACTTCTGAATATTATTTTGTGCTTCCCCTGATTTTTCCAATGATATAATTCAAACTTGAAGCTTTTTGCCACCTATTCCATATTTTAACCTGTAACTTAGCCCTCTCCCTATCTTCAGTCAAGACTCACTAATAAAATCCTTTCCCAGATAGTACTGACTCATGACTATTCCCCCTTTTAACCTTACCCCATCATCCAGCTCTTCCTCCTGGTCCAAGTTTTTAGCCCCCTTCCTTGCCTCAAATTCAACTCTACAACACTATACTTCATTATCTAATTAGAAAATAAGAAGAAATATATAATTTCTTCTCACAGACACAGTTCCACGTCACTCATGTTACAGCTCAAGAAAAGATTACAACTGTATGTAATGAAGGGAAAAAAAGCAAAATCTCCAGTCCTTTTAAGGTCCCCATCTGTCTACTCCCTCAAAGAGAGTGCTAAGTCATAGATATTATTGATTTTATTCTTTGTTTATTATGGTAAGAAAGTAGAGACAAGGGGAATGTTTGTCATATCTCTTGAAGCTCTTGGGTTGTACCATCTCTGATAAGTAACTGTACTTTCCAGAGCAAATAACATATTGACATGATCTATCCAAGTCACTCTGACCCACCACAAATAGCAAAGATGATGCTGGAATCTTTCCTAAAACAAAATAAAACCATCCAATCTACTTTCCACACCTTCCTCAAGCTTGGTGGGTATTTCAATTGTGAACAAAAGGAGTTTCACATAAGCAAAGACTGCCTTTCTACTGTCAAAGTTCTAATAGAAGAAAAGATTTTAGTACACACCATTAGAGAAAATGCACATCAGTTTGTCATCTAGGACAACCTAATGCTAAAAATTGAAATGGATTTTTTAATTCATCAAATGAATAAGGGTTTGAAGCCATTTCTAATTGTGATTTGAAAACATTTTCAGCTTTCCCTCTCCTTAGACTTCCTAGCTGCCTTTGTGTGAAATTTCCCTAAGTACAATCCCCCAAAGAGTATCATTATTCCATCCTAACAGAAACTGCTCAAGCAGACATGTTGACAAAGAGACTGACATCAAATATTTCACACTAGCTCAGTCAAAAGGGACAGCCAGCCTGTCTATACAGAGAGATTTGTGAGCCTGCCCTAAAGCTCATTTGGTGGTGATTAAAGAAGATTCAGTCCGTAATAAGAGGAAAGCTTAAGTCTTGGAATTAGAATTGTGGTAGTCTCTATCAAACACATCACTTTCTGATACATTTGTTTCTGGGCAAGCACCATAGAGATGGCAGGCAAACTCTGTAATTATTACAAAACTGGAGCTTGAGCAGTTTCCTCCGATAGAAGTTAAAGACATATAACTCTACATACTAAGCTGAGAATTCTAACCAAAGAAGACACATACTGAACCAGAAAGTGATTAAGAATATATTCAACATCTTCCCCATTACAAGTCTTGTAATATGGTGTTGTTTTCTCAACTACCAAATTGTTGGTGAAGATTTAAGTAACAAAAGAACCAATTTAGAGCTTTCTTCTGCACCCACAGTGCCATCTAGTGTATAAAGGCCCAGAACTGTTCCACTTTATCACCCCTGACTTTTCTAAGGCCACATAGATCTTTTTAGGAACCCTGGCTCAAGATCCAACTTTAAAGCATATTTCTCTAGGTAGTCACATACATTCACAAAGCTGTGAACTCAAACATGAATGACGAGTTGTACATCAATAGTTTTTCATCATCCTAGCAACAAGCATGTTTCAGGTGGCCAGAAATGTTGTTGAATAAATAAAAGATACACATTTTTGTGCAAAGCACCTGGTATTTTGCTAGATCCTGAGATATACCTGTCTTCAAAATATTATAAATGACTTAACTCTAAATGACTTTTACCCATGTATTGAATGTCTATCCATGACTGACAAGATTCTAACAAATTGCAGAGAGATTGTGCAAATAAAGGACTCTAATTGTCCTTCACAGTGATTTTCTATTTATAAACTTGGTGAAAGCACTGTTGGGAAAAGTCAACAATTACCTCAAAGTTCATCTTCTACAGTCTAGGAATCTAAAGATGGATTATTTGTTACTTAAGTTCACTATTAAAACTCAAAAATATTATGTAATAGTATTTGTTGTAAAGTATATTGAACGTGGTATAAAGAATATTAATAAGTTAGTGAGACTATAAAATGCATCATGTTCTACACTTACGTAATTTGTTTAAATGCATATTGCTTATATTAGCAAATGTAAAATGTCTCCCATTGCCTCATGTGTTTGTGATTAAGCCTCATACTTAATCCCCAATTGACCAAGTCTTTGAGAGGTGGAGACTTGCTGGAGGAAGTATGTCACTGAGGGGTGGACCTTGACATCTGAGTGTTCACAAGGAGCTCACTTTCTAATTCCTTCCTGCTGATATGTGATGATATGAGCCAAATTCCTGCTCCTGCCATGACTTGTCCACTATGATAAAACTTTTCCTCAAAACTCTAAGCTGATTCATAACCTCCTTCCCCGTGGACAGATCCAGTATGCCCACCAAGGAGGATCCCCAGCGGGATGGGGACAGAGAAAAGGGAGATGAGGGTACCATCACAAGATTTGCTCATACAATGTATCTAATTGTTAACAATAAAGATATTTTTTTAAAAAAAATACCTCTAAGCTGGAAATAAACCCTTTCTTTCTATAAGCTGCTTCTGTTTTGCTATTCTTTCCTAGCAACAAGACAATAACTGCAACATTCGCTTCAAGGAGTATTTTTTTCTTTTTTACATAATACAGTGACTCTGTGGAGGGAATGCTAGAGATGGACAGAAAGAAATTAAGCACTAGAAGATACTGGACTGGAATGGAGTACAAGGCATTTGAAACTGATACATTTACCCCTGGAGGCAGCTAGATTTCAGGCACATCAGGGGATTCACACAGCCTAAGAAACATCCCTGTTGAAGTTGCTAAGACATAGATGATCAATCAAATCTCTCCAGTAGGATATTCATTTCCCAAAAGCAAACTTTATGTTCTCAAAATCTAGCTGGTAAACATGAACCAATTGTTGGACTTGTTTGTTTAAAGAATTATAAATTTTGGAGTCTTTCCCATATCCTTTACACCCTAAGTTAAACTTTCAATCTTTCATCATATTCTTTATTCACAAGTTATCTTCAGGTATAAGTTATAGGTTCCATTGAGCCATCATTCAACTTTTAATCTGCATCTAAGACATAGATTCTAAACAGGCATCTACATTTATTAAAGGACAAATTCTTCTCATAAATTATCTAAGGGCCACTACAGGCTTCTTGAGAGTACCCACCACCTGCACATTCCTGGCTACTTCTCATTATAGTCCCCAAAGTAAACATGCTCAACTTTGTCCACTAAAAAGAACAAATTTTAGAAATTGAAATAAAATTGGATATCCAGTCGGTTCTTGTGGGGACCAAACATTTTCAGTAATCTGGCATGCAGATGCAGTGGAAAAAATTCCCTTAATGAACCTGACAGTAAAACTAGAAGTCCTTTTCATTCTAACACCATTTTGTGCTTGTTGGCCTTCTCTCAGAATACAGATTTCCAGGAGATCCAGGATGCTATATAATGCAGACATCAAGACATACAAGGTGGGTGAACCTCCTCTCCTTGTAGGGACAAATCATCTTGTTTATAAGAAACTGTAGTTGCTTTGGCTTCTTTTATTCCTCAGGGAATGTGTATTCAAATGAATAGTCCATGGCTCACAGAGAAATAAAAGTTAAGCCTCCAGATCAGTGGATTACATATGCTCAAATTCAATGCACTATGGATTGAAAAAACAAACCTGTATCTGTATTGAACATGTAGAGATAATTTTTTAGACATTGTTCCCTATACAATGCAATATAACTACTTGCATAGCATTTATATTACATTAGGTATCATAAGCAACCTAGAGATGATTTAATATAGCCAGGCACAGTAGTGTATGCCTCTCATCTCATGTATTTGGGAGCTATCTGGGAGTATTACAAGTTCAAGGCCAGTCTGAGCAATTCTGTGAGACTATATTTCAAATGAATACATGAATAAAGTATGCAGGAGTACGTTACTAGGGTCTTTGCAACTACTATAACATTTCATATGAGACATGAGCATTCCTCAGATTTGGGAAGGAAGGAGAGGCTGGAACCAATCCCTTGCAGAAACTAAAGCATAATTGCATAGGACTGTAAACCACCACCCCAGACAGATCCAAACCCCGGCCTCCTGCAAGGTCAGCAACTCCTATCAACTCCATCAGTAGCAGAAACCTGGAGCCTGGGTAGAGGACTTAGGAAGTGGGCAGAGCTGGCTGACAGGTCATCAGGAGATTGTAAATAAGAGTTTGGATTTTAGGCTTCACATTACATCTTCTTCCTGTTTCTAGACTCTCATAACAACCTATAATGTGATATAGGTCTCAGTCTCTCTCTTCCAGTCTATAAACTTCTTATCCTATTCTGTACCTATTAAGCCTACTACAGTGACCTATAGATAGTAGATACTTAAAAATCACCACTTTTCACTCTGAACTGAATTAAGTTGACTGAAATAGACTTAATATCTATGAAGAAAGACCTGGGAATGTGGCTGAGCCTCACCAGGAAAGGTAGAGCACACTGGCACAAAAGAATTCCCTAGAGAACACAACAAAGTGTACCTATGGTGCCAAATGAGAAGAGAAATTATTTAAGACTTGCTGTTCAACTATTCTACCAAAACACTGTGTATTTTAGTGAGGCAAAGAATAGAAACCCCTGGCATCAAGCAGACACATTGCAATCTTTACTCACTCTTTCCTTACTGCATGATCTTAGACAAACGAGCCCCCTTTAAGCCTCAGGTCTTATATATGAGGTGGGAGCTCCTGTGTGTGGATGCACATGTGTGCAATTGGAGGCCAGAGTACAACCTTAGTTGTCCACAGGTACTGTCCATACCTTTTATGAGAGAGAGTTTCTCACTGGGCTGGAATTTGCCAATTAGGCTAGACCGAATGGCCAGTGAGCCCCAGGAATCCGCATGTCCCCAGTGCTGGAATTGCTAGTGCATACAACCATCTCCACTTTCTTCTTCTTTCTTCCACCTTCCTCCTACTCCTTCTTGTACTTTTACATAGTTTTCTTTTTTAAACTCAAGTTCTGAAATGCAACTCAGATTCTCATGCTTGCAATGCAACCATTTAAACAACTATCTCCCTCATCTCAGCCTCAGTTTCTTCACCTCTATAATGGGGGTAATGAGCCTACTCATAAAGGACTGTTATTACAAATACATACAAACACAAATGCCTGAAAGATAACAAATGTACAATAAATTATAGCAATTATAAGCTTAATATTTGAAACTCCAAACTAAAATCGTAATTAGTGTATAAAGAATCTATTTTTTTCAAATATTTTCTACTTGGCATAAGTATCACTTACCAACTCCATATTTTGTCCTATAATAATTCTTAGTATATGCATCACAGTCACAGAGGAGGATTTTTCTTCCCCATACATTGATAGTGGCTCCTATGGACAGGTCCTTGTCTGTGTAAAATTCTTGCTCTACTTTTCCTATCTAATAAAACAGAGGAACACACCATTGGCACCAAAAATCTTCCAAAGAACTAGATACTCTTTCCCAAAGGGAAAAAGAAATTAAAGAAAACTTTAATTATATCATCTCTAACTGAATTTTAAAATCAAATCAGAAAGCAACCAGTCAATGGCAACATTCTAAAGCATTGTTTTAGCATCATAGTGTGTGCACATAGCAAGGAAATGTGTACAATTCCATATACATTTAAGCATGTGTATTATTGGCAAATGGCAGTAGAGTGTGTAGATTATTTATATATTTCCTGATTTCATTCTCCACAAGGGAATAATATCTAACCCATCCCACTCTTTGGGTTTCTGATAAGTCACATTGGAAACAGGAGTTAAACATGAAGGTACTCACTTCATATTTATCCAACAGGTAACCATCTGGTCTCCAACGGGACATGTCACCATACAAATTGAGAACTGCTCGATCTATTATCTGGCCTGGTTGATAGATTCCTGGTGGACCATACTGCAAGACAAAATCAAAACAAGATGTGACAGATGTCTCTGAACACAGAGGATGGAGTCAAGGAACATATAGAGACATTATACATTGTGAGGCTTTTTGCTACTATGCATAGGAACTCACACAGACCATCCACCTCTTCCCCTGCTGCCACATTGCCTCTTTATGGGCTGAATCATATGCCATATGACCTTCACAGTCCTGATAATAACCTTGCTTCCCCCAACCCCTCTCCCAATAAGTTTGCACATTTTCTGCTGGTGTTTTTGAAACAGGGTCTCATGTAGCCCACATTGGCCTTGAACTGCTGATCATTGTGCCTTCACTTCCCAACTGCTTGAATAATAGGTGTATGCCAACAAACTCAGCCCCCCATCCTACAAATAGCCATCTACTCAGTTCTCCACTGAAGCAGACACATTGAAACCTGTTCAAATCTGTACCCATCCCCTACCCAGACTTACTAGCATATACCATGGGGCTCAGACAATTTCTGTCTTTCTCCAATTGTCATGCCAGATGTCATCTTTTCTCCAAAATGTAAACCTCCCCAAGGAAATAGAGCACCTACTGGCAAACCAGGCTGTTCTCAGAACTTCAAGGGAAAACCCACCCTTTGGATCTCTCCCCAGTGAGAACCTAAACTCCTTGAAGCAGGACTTGGCCCATTTTCTTTCTTACTGTAACCCCAGAGATGGTACACAGTACTCAAAAAATATTTATTGAATAAATGAATAAACTGAAGCTACTGGTGTTAAGACACACTGCAAATGTCAGGTGCATCATTATTTTGTATTTAAACTATTTTTCAAGGACATTCTGAAAACAGATTTTCCTGGCACCTCCTGGCCACCTGTTGAGAATATTCCATCTCTCCCTTGGGGACAAATTTCGTCTACCCCATACCTACCTCTAAGCTTCACAAAAGGATTTCTGGCAGTAGCCACAGAGAATCTGGGAGAGCCTCCTGTGAGGACTGAAAGGCTAGCAGTTGTTTGCATAAGAAATGAGTATTATGGGTAACCTTTTCAAAGACAATGTGAATTATTTTATCCAAATTAGAAATAACATGTAACAGAAACAGGATGGGGGATGGGGAGCCTTTCATGTTTCTCTGTGACTTTATAGGGGTTAATAAAGAGGTCCTCAGATAGAATAAAAAAACAAAAACAAAGAAAAGCACTATCATCCCATTCACTCCTTACAGTTACTTACTAGAGGACAGCTTTATTAAATATATTTTAAAGATGGAAAAGTAAGTCCAAAGAGGCTGAGTGACTTACACACAGCTATTAACAGATCCACAGTTCTAATCTAAGTCTGTCTCTGCCATCCCTGCTGCATCCATGTTATATTAGCTGTTAAATGACCAATTATTGTAGAAATAAGTCTGACAAAACTTTTTAAAATATTTTAATTAATTTGAGAGAGAGAGAGGCAGATAGACAGTGAGTATGGGGGCACCAGAGCCTCCTGCCACTGTAAAAAAAAAATTCCAGATGTATGCACCACTTTGTGCATCTGGCTTTACATGGGTACCGGAGAATCAAACCCTAGCTGTTAGACTTTGCAAACAAGTACCTTTAATTGCTGATCTGTGACAACTCTTAATAGTAAATAAAATGCAAAAGCTATTAATGTCAACATTCAGTAGCTAGCTGAAGACCAGTCAATATACTTGTAAGAGTTACTGATGTGCATATCCATTTGTGTGTCTGTGTGTATATGCACACATGGATACTTGTGTTTGCTGACCAACAAACACAGGCTCTCTTAGTAGCCTGCAGAAGCCTTATGCTAGTGCCCATTTCAAAGCTGCAAGCATTTAATGCATTTTCTAGGTAGTTCCTTACTTTCTGTGGTGGCTGCTTTTGAATTCAAAGATAAATAGGTACTTTTTCTTCTATATAACTCCTTTCTTTTCTTTGTTTGCCATTAGTCCAGAATGTTCCAACTCTAATTTGCCAGATTCACTGAATTACTTTTACAGCTATATCTCATTAGAGGGCACAAAGTGAAAGTTTTCTAAATACTTGCACTAGTCTATGGTAATTGTCACCACAGAGTCATAATATGACTTTCCAAACATTGATTCCAGTCTCATGGACCATAAGCAAACTCAAGAGGAGCCCTATGTGGGCGCTCTACTCACCTTGGGTACCTTACCCCTCCGAAGGAATGATGTCAGATAACCCCGGCCTGCATTGAGTGGCAGTACTTCTCTGATTTCAATGGTATCATCACACAAGAAGTAATGCAGGATAAAATCTCTGCGGTCCCCAAAAAGTGAGTTTGTGTCATCCCACAGGCAGAAGAAACGCAAAACTTTCCCATCTAACTGGAGGAACCATTTCAAGTTATCGGAGGAATGATAAGGAAGGAAGGGTTTCACAAACTCTGATGTCTGAAAGTAGACACAGAAACAGTTGGAGATTTTGCATAGTCACTTCTGCAATTCAAGCAATCAATTGATACAGCTATTTTTCTATAGAGTACCCTGTCCAATTTTTAAGATTTCAACTGCCATGATAACATAGGTATGTGCATCTATAATCAGTCTTCATAATATAGAATCAAGTGTTCGAAAGCTGTTCATATTTTATCAAACATTACTTGAATATATTCCACTACATTTCTAGAATATTTTAAAAAACTGAATCCAGACGTGGTGGCACACATGCCTTTAATCCCAGCTCTTGGGAAACAAAGGTAGGAGGACTGTCATGAGTTCAAGGCCACCCTGAGTCTACATAGTGAAGTCCAGGTCAGTCTGAGCTAGAGTGAGTCCCTGCCTCAACACAATCAATAATAATTACAATATATAATTAAAAATACTGACTTTTCTCAAACCCCTAAAACTATTGTTTATGAATGCATAAAACTAATCTATAGGGGCAGAAATAAAACAGTAATTGCTTCTGGATATGGGATTTGGCCAGAAGGGGGACAGCAGGAGACTTGACCCACAAAGGAATCTTCGAGGTAGTGAAGAGATCCTATATATTTTCTTTCTCTCTCTTTCCTTCTTCTTTCTTTATTTCTCTCTTTCTGTCTCTCTTTCTTCTCCTTACTTTATTTGACTGCTAGGGATTGAACTTGGGACCTTGCATATTCTAGGCAAGTGCTCTAGCAGAAAGCTATATCCCCAGCCCAACTTATCTGACATCTTCATTTTCATATTGGTTACTAAGTTGTATATATTTTTCAACTCAATGACCCATATAGCTTTATGATCCATACACCTAGCTCTGTGCTAATTATATCTCAACTAAAAAAAAGTGTCTTTTCATTGGAAATTCTTTGTGCGTGTGTATTAAAATGTTAATTGTTTTAGTCTGTTTAAAATTTCAGATCTCAAGCCCAGTGGAAAAAGGAGCAAAGCAAATAAAAAACTTCCTGTCCACACAGAAGCCTATTGCCACTGTCCTCTGCCCTAGGGAGTAGTCTTCTTGGTGCAGCCCCTCCTTCAGTTTGTATCCTCTCTGCCATGTCTTGGAATAGAACTACTTCATTTCTGATTTAGCAAAATAACACTGTTATATAAGGAAGATTCATTAGCAAGGGTAGTTATTCCAAGTTGGGTTATGTAATCTTTTTTTTTTAATTCTTGAAATGTTGTATCTATACAGGACAAATGACGTACAGGCTTGTCCCACAACACAAGGAAAACAAAATGGCTTTCTCAAAGCTCTTCAGCTTTATCTTTGATATTTAAATGAAATTATGTGACCTAAACTTTCATTAATCAAAACATGTTTCAGAAATGCACTATTGATCATTTATTCTTAAGAGCTTTTTCAGTTTAAGTTAAATAGCTCAATTTTAACATTTCAAGTCAGCAAACATTTAAGAAGTACATAAAAGTTGGCATAAAAGTATCTTATTAAACTCTTAATTTTTCCAAACATTTTAAAATTTATTGAAGAGCTTCCCTCCTCACCCAAGGGAATGTGAAAATGATTTTCCAGATTTGAAAGGAACTGTAAAATATTTCTTGACTGTTTTTTTTGTATTTCTTCTTGATTCCTGGCACACACTTCATTTTCTCTATAAATCTATGAAATCTTACAGTATTCTGTGCAATTTCATATAATAAAACATAATTCACAATCACCATCATATAACACTAACTATTAGTGAATGAGAATAGCCATATGCAAAGGAGTGGTAATTTATATGAATATATTTGCTTCAGCTTCTCTATAGGGGTTCTAAAGACTTTGTATTTATCATCCAGGGTATTTTAAGGAAATAAAAAAATGAACCCAAGCCAAAGAATCTCTTTCTCGAGCAAAACATAGTCATTTTACCTTAACTATTCCAAGATCAATAATGTATATACTTCTCAGGAGGGTTATATGTGTACAACGTCAAATAATTCAACTGGGGCTATGAGGCAGGTACAGATGAGTGATCCTACACATTGTTTTTTAATGAGAGATCAAGGGAGAATTATATTTTAAATTTATGTTCTCTTTCTGTAAGGATATGAATCATATGTTTTGAAAACAGTTAAAATGAGATGAAACTAATCTATAGGGATAGAAATGAGAATAGTAGTTAATCCTTCATTAAGGAGAAAGAGTATTTTTATTAATAAAAATACATGAGTACTATTTGGAGGGATAAAAGTGATCAACATCATGGTTTTGGTGTAGGTTATAGGGGTACATGGATTTTTCAAAGACTCATCTCAAAGTACATTTAATGTCTATGTAATTTACTGTGTGTAGTCATGTTTTGACAATTTAAGAGTCAGGCATGGTGGCATGCATCTGTAATCCCAACACTTAGGAGACAGGAAGATCATGAATTTGAAAGTGAGAAAATTAAAATAAAAATATATAAATTGTAAATTAAAAAGGGAAACAAAAGACAATAATGAAAATCAAGGTGAGAATCAAAGAGATTCACATTCTCATCCAAACAAGGAGATTGTCTGGGTATATGACCTTTCCTATGATAATTGCCCTTTTGGGTATCCCAATCCTTCTGGAAAATAAAAAATTGGAATCGAGGGATCATTTTAAAACTGACATAGGATAACACTGAGTCTTTTCCTCTTACACTAGGCTCAAACTTCAAAGATATTCATTCTCTCATAAGTGGAGACATTAGCAACATGGCCCATTATATTCTTCCAGAATATATTAGCATTCAAAGCCACAAAGTTCTAAGGAGGAAGAAATGGGGACTCAACACAAATACTATCAGTAACAACAAAATTAAATATAGGCATCTAGAAATTATCCCATCTAAGTAGCTTACTAAATACTATTATCTGAAGGGAAGCTCTATAAGAAGAACTAATGGAGAGGAATTGAATGGTAGGTGTCAAAGAAAGGAGCAAAGGAGTCATTCCTGCTCTCAGGCCAGCATTCAGCCTTCCTTGCCCAATCCAAAGGATAATATCAATTCTGGCCTCAAAAATTCTTCTGTTTGTACTGACTCTGCAAAGGAAGGTTTCTTCTGAAAACAAGAACTCCCAGAAAGCAAATTCTTACCTCTTTTCGCATCTTCATGTAAGGATCTATTGGACACTCTCCTGGGGGATTCAATTTTGTTCCTATTTTCTTCAAAAAGTTCTTTGTGAATGCATCACAGTCATAAATCTTGAATTTCCGGCCATAGAAGAGAATTTCAGCATTGATATTGAAATGGTACACATTATAAAACATATCATCATCAGGAGGTGGGAGAGGAATTCGGTGACGCCGGATAGAAGTCCCTGTGGTACAAAATACAATATAATTGTTTTATTATGGGACTATTAAGAAGTTAGGGTACATCTCAGCAAGCTTTCCTGTAACATGCATATGGGCAAAAGGCTTGTCCTAGGAGGAAATAGTGATTATTTAAACTCAAGAGTCAGAAGGAGCCAAGACTTCAGATGTCCCAGGCTGGTTGGCATGTTATTTGGATTGCCTAAGTGGTGTTAAAGACTAGAGTGGGAAAAAAAAGGAAGCTATAATTAGAGTGAACAAAAATGTCACTCTATCATGTACTTTCCCTAGAACGAATATGCTCATTTTTAGTCACTAGCACTCAATGTGTTCACCTCAACAAGGTTTTAAGGCCTGAAAGCAAAGTGCTCATGGAGAGACATACTCTTGGCTCAAAACAAACAAACAAAAACTTCCCCCAAACTAATAAGTTCAGGGTGTTATACCAGCACGGTGACTTAGAGCTTCAATAAGCATGAATGACTTTAGGCTTCTTTGAGACCTTGTGGAATCATCTTTCCTCTACCAAGTTATTATCCCTCTTCCTCTATAACCACACTATCTCAGTAACCATTCTCACAAAATGAGGATTACAATGGGCATCATTACAGTTTTAGCCAGCACTCTTAAGTCTCAGGCTGTTTATTTCATCACATTTTCAATGTCTAACCCTATGATGCCCATTTTCTTCTGGTTAGAGACAAAGGTGGAGAAAAAATAGCAGCAAAAAGCATCTTCAATATCTGCACCAGTGTCCTAAACTCCAATTTCCCATTAAAGGCCAGCTAACCCAGGCACACATAGATAGGACGACAGGAGGGAAACCCTGATTTTAGGGGACCTAAATCTTCTACAGTGAGCAGTGTATAGCCTTACTAGACTGGCCAGTAAACATGTCTGCCCTTTGTGTTGCAGGGAGACATTGTCCTCTATCTTCCAAGGATATAACCAATCCATGCACTTTGTGCTAGAGGGTGAGACTATCATTGTCTTTCCAAAGATGTTCATTTGGATAGGTGCCCTTGAGGAGGCAGCGCAGAACAAAGAGAGTCAGTGCCTCTGCTTGTAAGATGTACAGAAACATTAGATCCCATGGAGAATTTTCTCTCTACTCCTGTAACTGGTGTAAGCAAGAGAACTCACTCTAAGAGCAAAGAGAGAAGGGAAGCAGGAAAACTTCAGATGCTAAGGATTCAGTAACAACTGGCTTAGACAATTCCTGTATGCAAAATAAGCAAGTCAA
This sequence comes from Zapus hudsonius, assembly GCA_004024765.1. Taxonomy (NCBI): domain Eukaryota; kingdom Metazoa; phylum Chordata; class Mammalia; order Rodentia; family Dipodidae; genus Zapus; species Zapus hudsonius. The sequence goes on along the minus strand of PVHP010018406.1, from coordinate 9,736 downwards.
TTTATCTTCTTTGTATTGTATATAGTACAGAGATTAGCACCTTTCCCCAAAGTCCAAAAATGCTTCAAAATTATTCATTCTTTGTTCATTAAGGAACATTTAATGAATATCTTTATGTGCCAGGAACTGTGTTGGACTCTGTTCCATTACTCCACTTATCTTTTCAATTTGTTTTGAAGGAATTAAGTAAAATCATTTTCATCTTTTCTTTGTAGCAATTTTTAATTACTTGGTACACTAAGTTCAAATAATAAAACTGTAAATTAGAATTGGCCTAGACTATTTTAAATGTACTACATTAAGAACAATATAATTTTGCTGCAAAATTATACTTCAATTAGCCTTTAATTCAAGTCACTAAAAACAGTATGCAAATTGTTTAGTCATTCAAGATTACACATTTAAAACAGCCTGCATATTTAAGAATATATCTATAAAAGGGTGGCCATTTCAGGTATTTTCAGGAACCATTACGTCTCCTTAAAAATACTTATATTGCAACAGATTTTAAAATATAAAATCTTTACTCAGCAGTCTGGAGCTTTTGCAAAAATCCCATCAAGAGCTGAGCATGGTGGCACACACCTTTAGTCCCAGCACTCGGTGTGAGTTCGAGGCCATCCTGAGACTACATAGTGAATTATAGGTCAGCCTGGGCTAGAGTGAGACCTTACTTCAAAAAACAAAACAAAACAAAATCCCTTCAATACTTACATTTGTACCCCATTTTAAGAATTCATATAAACAAGTTACAATTTTTGTTCAGAAAGACTCTGAAGAGGAATCCTATCATCTTCTGGGTATTTGTGGGAAAAATATATTGAAAATTGAAGTGGACTACAGGGGTTTAATTCTTTAAATATTTTTTTTAATTTTGGAGTTGTGGGGTATGGGAGGGAGGTATATGCACATGTGGATGCAGATGTTCACACACATGAAGAGGGCTTTTATGTGTTCCCATGGATTGAGCTCAGGTCCCTGTGTTTGCACAGCAAGTTCTCTTATCCACTGAGTCACCTCCCCAGCAGGGCTTTTAAATAATAATAGCTACAACTATTATCATAACCCTAGAATAGGTTTGTACTTACACTTTCTCATTGAATCCTTATACTTCCTAAGATAAATAATATGTGAAACATAAATAGTATGTTCAGTTCATATATAAGAAAACTAAGGTGAGAAGTGCCTAAGTGCCCTGCCCAAGGCCATACCCTACAAATGTCCAGAAATGATTCTGAACTTGATAGTTCAGACTCCAAGTAAATACCATTTTTCCATAGTTTTTACTGACCTCTATCTCACTGCAAATCAGCCATTAATTAAATGAAGGAAAGTAGGAAGAGCCATAGGCAAGCTAGAACAAAATGAGCAAGAGCTGCCAGCCACTAGGAAAAGAAGATAAATTTATAATGGAGCAATTCTTTCAAAACAACAGCCCATTGCCATTCTAAGGCACATGGCCAGAGGTAGCCACAATCTCCATTACAGGGACCAAAGCATTCCTGCATCTCCCCATCCTGAATATCAGACCTCCACATAACTTATTTATCTCAGTCTCCACATTTCTCTCACTACATGCTTCTCAAGACACCAGAGAAATTCTTCGCCAGTAATGAAAAAGGGTCTTGACCATCTATCTGTGGTTTGGAAAAATGATGAAGGTCTATCAATAAATGAGAAAAATTTGCTAACAAGAAATCTTAACATTACAATATCATATTAATCAGAAAACTAGAGGGGACTATTTGAAATGTGTAGTCGAACATGGGAGTTTCCAATCATATATTCCTAGGATCTTTCAACTGTATCATCTGGGGGTTTTAATTTCTATTTATTGGGATTTATATGTTTTCAGTACTCCATGATAAATGCAGAACTTCTATCAGGAGTTTGTTCTAGAATACTGAAGAAATGGGCAGGATGCCATGTCATCAGGACACATTGAAAAGTAGCTAAAGTCATTAAGGCATATAAATAAAAAATGCTACAAGGTCATAAAAACATCAAAAGCACCATATCTTCCCTTTAAATTTTCAGGTTCTTATCTTCTGAATTGTCCACAAAACCAAACAGGACACACATCTTCAGGCATCAAGTGCCATCTCTAACCAATCCATGAAGTCTCTGGAATTCTAATTCTGCCCACAGCTGGGAGAAGACATCATATTGAATCAGCAGTTCCCCTTGGCAGAAATCTCATAGTCCTGTAGTCCTGGCATATTCAAAAACTCATAGGGTCTCTCTCCACTGCAACCCATAGTTCATCCTCATGGCTACATCGGATCTCCATGCAGGGATTCCCAACTGTGCCTCACATTGCCTAGAGGCCATTTCCAAATACAGAGCATCTTCCAAATCTGGTGACTCTTTATTTTCTGCATATTTTTATATTCCATTGTACCAGGTTGGCTACCAAATTTGTTAATCAATGGAAGAAGAAAGCCTAAGAGCTGGACACTCCTTCAGTATTCAGTCCCCTGCTTTCAAGAGTCAGAATTCTTTCTGCTTTCCAATGCAAAAGAGCTGGCCCAATCTCAATGGTGGTAATTTCTCAAACATTAGCAGATGAATGGGCAGCTGTTTTGTCCAAAGCTTTTCTTTTTTTGTCATATTCATCTGCTCACACCAGACCATTGCTTCTAAACTCAACCCTGCACAAATTCTCAGGATACATGAAGAATGTACTCAGCCACACACAAACTACTTCTAGTCCAGTCTGAACAAAGCTTATTCTTCCCCTCATAAGCCCATATCCCATAGCTCTTTCTACATTTAGGTCTTTCAACTCTTACCAGAATAGTCCCTCAAACTCTGCTTACAGCATTGCAAGTCATCTCTTAGGTCAAGGTTTCAAATACTTCCACATACCTCCTGCAAATCAGTTCCAAATGGCCAAAGCCATAGAGTCAGGGTTTGAGCAGTAAAGACACTCCTCTGGTACCAATTTTTCTATTTGGAGTTACTTTCATGTTTCTGGGACAAAACACTTGACCACAAGCAGCTAACGGGAGTAAACCTGTTTATTTTGGCTTACGGTCTTGAGAGGAAGCTTCATGATGGAATGGGATAGATGTTAGAACAAAGGCTGGACATCTCCTCCTGGCAAGAGGGAGCTGACTATAACACCTCCAAACTTACTCCAATCAATACACCTACTCCAGCAAGGCTCCACTTCCAAAATTGCCAACAGCTAGGAACCAAACATTCAAAACATAAGAGTTTATAGAGGACAACTGGCATTGGCGCTGACTTCCTCACTGTTAGCACAAGTGCAGCAGGGCTGTCACTTGGCCAGAGCATTTCTGAGGCCTCAGGTAAGTGAAAACAAGGCCTTTCTGCCAGGGGGTGGTTCAGCTCAGATGTGTCAGTGAGAAGCCAGGCACATGGTACTCATGACACTCAGGACACTATGAGGAAACCTGAACACCTGTGGCTCCTGCTAGAAATGCACTATGGACCTTGGAAGACAGAGCTAGTACAAGGTGGAGATAATCACTCTTCACTGTCCATTTGCACCATTATATAATGCACTGGGCTACAATGGTCATGTCCAACACTGGGACAAAGCTGCTCTAGGTGCTGTATCTGTGGCCCATGGAGAAGAGCAGAGCCATGGGTATCATTCTGGAAGGAATCCTGAAGGAGGCTAGGCAGGATGGAGAAATGTGAGACCTGGAGATAAGAAAGGAAGTGCTAGGTATGAGTGAAGGAAATAGCAAATGATCATAGCCAATGAAGAAATGCTGAGGAAGCATGGCATGAGTTGCTGCTGTGCTGACCGCAACATCACCCTAATGGCTGCTGATCCCATGGTGGGACTTGCAGTAATGGAAAATGCTCTGTGGGACCCTGCTAAAGGTGCATGGAGAATGTAGGGTTTTGCTGAGTCTGGCAGGCTTCTGGGACTGTCTCCTTCTGATAAGGAAGTTGAGGCAAAGTCTGAGGGCCCCTATAAATCTTAGCAATCCTGAACACTCCAGCCCCCAGGCAGGCCACAGCTGTGCCCTGAGATAAGCAGGCAACTCAAGGCCTAACTTAGTCCAGCTGCATTAACAAACCTAAACAATAAGGTTACATTTCCTCTGCTGACATCACCATTCTATACATGTCTGTATACATGTATAGAGTCACATAGGCCCCTTAACTTATCTATGCAAAACAGGTATCCAAAGGGTACAGGCCCCTACCAATCAAACTCATAAGATGCCCACAGATCTTGCCCCTACCATTCCCCTTGCTTCCTATGCTTCTACCTCTGTCTTTTCTCTATATAAACAACTGCTATCTATACAATAAAAGGAAAACTGCCCACTGCCACATTTTCCCAAGAGTCCTCATCTCTCGTTCGGCTCACAGCTATTCCAAGCCTCTGCTCACCCAGCTCCGTGGACGAATAGGGAGTTGATGCACGCTGCAACTTCCCCACTAACCCATTGACCTAGAATGCTCACTGGATTTCAAAGTTTAGGACATGAAGAAAAATGAAAAGTATCTCATTAGTAATCTTTACATTTATCACACTGATTTCATGTTGAACTACTATTGATATCTTGGATGTATTGAGTTAATTAAAACTATAAAACTGATTTCCAAGACCAACACTGCCTGCTTTTTCATCAAATATAATGCTAAACTTTTCACATTAAAGTTTGTGGAAATGTTTTTTAAATGTTCAGGTAATTCTATAGTTTATTAAAGATTCATTATTCAGTCATAAATTCTCCAAATAGGATCAGGAAATAGCTAGTATCTAAGCTGGCACACATAGAATGATGGGCACAGCTCACCTTGCCTTCTTCTACCATTCCTTGCACTCTCCCTCTCTATGAGAAAAACAAGCAGAAGCACCAAATTATATTCTCTTCCTCTCTGTCCTACTTCAACAAGCACTTTCCAATAGTGGGAAAACAGGACGATTCTGGTCATGATCTGGGCCCCTGATTCTGAGTCCAAGTTTCTCACCTTGGGGTTTTATCTATCTCTCCGTCTGCTTCTTTCCTTCAAGGTTCCTGTCTGCCTGGTAAGTATCATTTCATAGATGTTCCAACATCCCTTCAAATGTCTTGCTCCTAAGTACACCAAAGCAACATACTCTAAACCTGCTGTATGGTCTCTGTTTGGCCTTTACAGAGATATTATTATCCCCTTAACCAAAGAGAATTCTGAGACATTAGGGTAAGTTTCAGATGGAAAGAGGGGTTGAAAAACAGTAGGGGAGGGTTAATCAAACTGTAAGATTTATAAATAAGCCATATGGAAACCTGCTTCTTCACACATACACATACACACATACACATCTATGTGCTAAAAAAAGACAGTTTGAGTAGAATATTTTGCTTGTGAGAGTGGATAATGTTGTACTCACTAACCATAGATTGTTAGAAAAATTTTAGTGTCACCAGGAAGGCCCCCAATGTGCCCCCAACACATTACAGGCTGCCCACCAGAGCCAGATGGCAAAACTCTATAGCTGAAGACTCTATAAGTTTGGGCTTTGGGGCACTAAGAAATCAAGCTAGAGCTGAGCTGGAAGTCTCCTCCCTTTTGACTGTTAGTCTGTTGGGGGAGAAAAGTCATCAAAGGTAATATTAACCAGCAGTGGATTTTGCAAGCTTTTTAGCTGGCCAATCAGGCCAAATGTAAGCCCACCAAACTGCCCTCTAAGTACTCATTCTTATGCCCTTATTTTTATGCTACACTCACTCTTGGATAGGGATGCTTCCCTTTTCAGATGGTAGTAACCACTGGGGTGACTCAAAACTCACCAAAGGACTGGAGAGATAGATAGCTCTGCTGCTAAAGGTGCTTGCTTGCAAAGCTTGACTGCCGTGGTTCAATTCTCCAATACTCATGTAAAACCAAATACACAAAATGGCACATATCCAGAGTATGTTTACAGTGGCAGAAGGCCCCGGCATGCCCATACTCATGTTCTCTCTCTCTCTCTTTCTCTCTCAAATAAAAAAAACTCAACAAAGTTCTGAGAAATGACAGTTGAGTGTTCTACCTGTGGTAGTCAGTCACACTTTGCTTGGATAAACCTCCAAACCAGGCATACTTATGGGAGGAAAGGATTCTTTTTTTTTTTTTTTTTGAAGCTACAAGTCCAGGGGAAGTTCCATAATGGTGAAAGAGGCTGGCCCCTTTCACAGGTCCAAGCAGAGAGAGAAACCCATCACCACCACCACACACAACAGCAAAACAGGCAAAAGAAAAAAAGTTAGAAATTGGATAAGTCTCTATGATTAACTACACGCTAGCAGTATGTTTATACCCACCATTGCAAAAAAACGGAGATTCCTAAGTATCCGTATGGGGTATGCTAAAGAGCTAAATAAAGATAGGAATTAGGGCTGAGGATGGCTCAGTGGATAAAGCACTCACGGCTCAAGCCTAAGTTTCCAAGTTCGATATTCCCCAGACTCCAGGTAAAAAAGCCAGAAACTGCAAAGGATTTCTCTAAAACCAGCATGCTGACAGCAAGATGGGAGACAGAGACAGAAGAATTTCCCAGAAGCTCAAGCAGGAAAGAGCAGCAGAGCAAGGATCCAGAGAGAGAAAGTCTGCCTCAAATGAGGGGAGGACCAACTTGAATGCTATATACAGGCCATGGCACACATACACAAAAACATATACATACATGCATACACATAATTTTTAAATATTATAAAGGCATAAATTAGTAGTAAAGGAGCCATAGTGAAGCTTTAAATAAATACCTTGAAGTATTCCACTATTCAGCATTGCTGGTTCATTTACTTTAATTGTGTCATCTTCAGGGTAGAAATAGATTTTGTAGTATCTTATTCTATAGATTTCTTGCCTCTTATCAGGTACTTCATCTTCCACATAGGCATCAAAAGATAATACCTGTTGGAATCATAATTACAAACTGTAAAATAATTCAGCAAACTTAAAATCAGTAAACTAATCTCTATACATTTTGTGTGAGTGTAAAAAAAACTGTTCTGTGGATTTTTCCAAAGGACATTTTATCTGCTAAGAGATTGATATTCAATCTAGGTTATAGGATATAAAAATTATTTTACTTTCATCACCATCCAGTTATAATAAAGAAATTATATTCAAGCAATAAACTCACCTTTCAGCTCTACTACAAGGTAAATTATTGCCTATCTTTGGAATTTCATGGTGGGATTAAAAATGTATGTTAGAGGCACAAAATACTTTTTCTTACATAACGAACAAAGTTTTGTTCTATTTTGTATCCAGTAAAATGGACACAAATTTACCTTGGTTCTTGGATAAAATTATCCCAACTTTTGGTCTTAGTTAATTGCTTGACTTAGGGCAAATAAAAAAGACAGATTTGAAAGTCTTACAAAGCATAGAGACCCTATCTACACTTCTCTAGGAAGCTCAAATAGCCTAGGCCAATTCAATACCTAAACATCTTGCACAGATTTGGGGAGGAGTAGCAAGGATTCTAAAGTGGTTATTATAAAAATCAGAGATGGTAAAAAATATTCTGGAAAAAATTCTTTAACCACTTTGCAAAACTATTTCTCAGCAAGAAAAACAAATCTAATATCCCCCATATTGAAGTAGTTGACCGTGTGCATCTTCCAGAAGATGAGCTATAATAGCCTTTATTCATAGGTACCATGCAGTATGAAGAGTATGTATATTTAACCTTCAAAATCACTCTCAATAAGATGATATGCTCCCACAGAGAACATGAGACTGGAGGACAGTTGTGGCAACAGTCTATTTACATTGTGATTTCAAGCTTGAACTGGGGAATAGACTCATTGAGAGTTCCATTTAAATATTTATTTTGCCTCTTATGTTTTCCAGTTTTTATAACAGAAGTTGCAAAGTTAATTGTGCATATGATGTAACATCAGGGCTATTCAATATGGATAATATGCACATCAACCTACACTTTAGAGGTGACCAGTCACTGTAATTAAGAATATTCATTGTCCCATCTAAGAAAGTGCTCAGCATCCTTAAGCATCAGGGAAATGCAAATCAAAACCACAATGAGATACCATCTTACCCCTGTCAGAATGGCAATAGTAAAGAAAACCAACAACAATCATTGCTGGCAAGGATGCCGGGAAAAAGGAACCCTCATTCACTGCTGGTAGGATTGCAAACTTGTTCAACCGCTATGGAAAGCAGTGTGGGGACTCCTAGACAGAATGGACATAGAACTACAAATGGACCCAGCTATCCCTCTACTAAGTATCTATCCACAAGATGTCACATCTCGACGCAGAAACATTTGTACAACCATATTTATAGCAGCTCAATTCATAATAGCCAAGAATTGGAATCAACCCAAATGCCCATCCATGGAGAAATGGACAGTGAAACTGGTATATTTACACGATGGAATTCTACTCAGCTGAAAGGAAAAATGACATATCAAAATTTAGGAAAAAATGGTCTGACTTTGAGCAGATCTTACTAAGTGAACACTCAAAAGAACAGACAATCGAACACTGCATATAAGGTCCTCATATGTGGACCTTAACCAGGATAGCCGTAAACTCTACACAGACTAGTAGAAAGAAGTGAGAGGTTATGAATGAGGGATAAGGGATGGGGGGAGAGGAATGGCTTAAGCATGAGGCTAAACCAAATTAGGTTCAAAAACATAAAATCCTCGCAAATATACTGTAACCTATTGAGCAAGTAGTGGGCATCAAATGGCAAGAGGGGCCATGAGTAGTAGGGGAGAAAGTCTAAGTCTGTGAATAATTGATCAGTCTGACAACCCCTGGTCCCAGTCACCAGTTCCTTCCCTCACTGAGTTATTGAACAAAGTGACCCATGAGGTTCCAAAAACAAGACAGAATTCTGTCAAGGCTCTTGAACACCTTCCCCAGGCCTGAGACGAAATCCTGTTGCTGAAGAAACTATAGAATGCCATAGATCAGCATCTAGAGACCCTTCAAGATCCGGAATGGTAACCAGCACCCAGGTGGTAATTAGTGTATTGCTGGAAGGAACTGCAGAAGCTGCCAGGGGAAGCTGATCAAGGACAGCTGGAGTAAACAGAGACCACTGGCATGAAACATAGTCTGCGGCCATGAATAGGCTGACCATACCTCCTACTGGGAGAGAACAGGGAACCAAGAAAGGAGAACTTGTGCAATGGAGGAGCCTGGGCCTGGGGGAGACAATCAATAGCTTTTAAATTCAGCCAAATATTCTACTTAGGGAGGGGGAGCCCTTCACTGGAACTGGGGATTCAGGGTGATAGGCACCAGATCCCTTACTCTTGGGCTCACAAGAAAAGATACACTATGGGAGCGATTGACGGAGAGGCTACTAAAAATAGAATCTTGGTAATCCAGAATTGTGTATATTTGTTAACCTAGACTGATCTCACTCTCTGATGGAGGATGTGTTTGTATTTTTCAGGATGCAGCAAGAGAGCTGTGGCCCATCTTATCCTACCATCCGACTGTAGGCAGATAGCTGAGATCCTGGCAGGAGAAGAGCCACCACAGCCATATGGTGGAGGATACATATGGAATCCCGCAGAGAATGACAGACGAACAAGGGACCCACAGCCACAGCAATTCAATCCACACAGGATAAGCCAGGGTGACAGAAACCAACAATTTTCGACACAAAGACCCCTAAACTCACAACATTAAAGCAGCCTTAATACTCACCCACCAGGACTCAGGGAACTGAGCGGAAGAGGGGGTGGAAAGATTGTAAGAGCCGTGGTGGGGGAGACTATCCAGAGGCATGG
>PVHP010018405.1:0-33434 GCA_004024765.1 Zapus hudsonius | reverse complement strand
TATGTAGAATTAGCAAAATCTCCTTCCCTTATCTTTTGTCTCCCCACCCCAAACTTCCTTCCACTAAACCTATTCTTCACATCTAGTCCCTCTTCTAATTTGATGTAATTTTAGGCCCTACGTCAACTACGTGGATATATTGGTGGTCTCAATGTTGAGCAGGTCACAAGTAAATGAATATCGGCAGCTACTGTCAGATTCTATATGTATCTTACTGTCATGTTTTTGGTATTCATTGGTATGCATTTCAAGACAAAGGTTCATTGTTTTGCATATATAACACTATATTTCTTGATATGCACCTTCTATATTATATAGTGCATTACAGTATTTATTTCTGCATGTTTATCCAAGTTTGAATTCATAGTATAAAATGGGCCGTACTAATTTGAATATTATTCTTTTGATATTTTACTAGATGTTTTTTGCTGGAATTTTGTGAGGGTTTCTCATCTATATACTTAATGTGGGTACCCTCCTAGAATGATTTCATGTGATATCTTTCCATGGTTTGTTTTACTGGCCATACAGAATGAATGCGCTATATCACATCCTTTGCTAAATTTTGCAGGAGCTCTACAATTTAATGAGAATTATAATAAGCACTTTTGAAAGTGTGATGCAATTTAGAAGTGACACTATCCATACTTGGCACTTCATTATAGATGATCACAAAATTCAAATTCTTAGTTAAATGTATTTTCAGATTTTCTGTGTTTTCTGAGTTCAATTTTATTTGTTTATGCCCTTGTGACTTTAACTGATTTATAGTTTTCTTTCTTAGTCTGATTCATATAATTGATTATATTTTTCTGTCAAGCTCATTTTAATTAGCATAATTACTAACGTGCATTCTCTTCATTTCTGGGTTTAGAAATAGGATTCATGTGCACTGTCTATCCTTTCTTAGTCCGCTTTGTGAATCTTCTCCTGAAACCAATCATTGTTTGTTGACTTTAATTTTTTTCTCATTTACTAGTTATTATTTTCTTCTCTGTTCTTTATTACCTATTATTTATTATTACTTTGAGTTTACTTAACCAATATTTCTTTCAGTGTCTTGAGTTGCTATACAACAGATATCAAAATTATGTTTGATGTAGATATATAAAGATAAGTTTATATAGTTTTCTAGGTCATCTAACAGCTCATGTTTTCTTCCATTAATAGCTTATGTTATTTTTTAAGTATTTTATTTATTCATTTTCAATCAGAGAGAGAGAGAGAGAGAGAAAGAGAGAGAGGCTTATGTGGGTTATGTGGGTACTGGGGAATTGAACCCAGGCCCCTAGGACCTGGAGGCAAGTGCCTTAACTGCTGAGCCATCTCTTCAGCCCAGTTTATGTTATTTTTGATATTACTAGCACTAATACAAATACATTCACATTATTTTTGTCATTGTCTTTTAATTTAGTTAATGGAAAAAAGAAGGAAGGATATAAAAACTTTATAATTATTTAATACCTTCCCGTAAGTGCTTTGCTAAGTTGATTCTGCGCTATTAACTATCAATTGCTTTTATACTACTTCATATTTGCATTATAGGTCACTTGGTTCTAGTTCAAACTCTTTGGATACAATCTCAGGGTTATAGGGATTTGTCCCTCTGCTAATTGCCTATCAGGTCCCATTGTCTTTTTGCCTCTGTTGTTCCTGTGAGAAATTCCCTGTTTCCCTTACCAGGTTGCTTTATGATGTACCATTTTTTTTCTTTTGTTGTTTTCAACAATATCTTGCTTCGTTATTTTTCACTTTGATTTATGATTGATGATGGGTGTCATCATGAACATCTAACTAGAAGTCAGTTGTTTTCAGCTTAGGACTTTGAAAGTACTTATAATAGAGGTTGAATTTTTTTAAGTATATTGTCCACTTCAATGGTATCTGTGGCCTGCTTTCATGTTCCTCATATGAGTCATAGTTTCCTGGTTTGATTCATATTTTATCATTCTTTCTCATAAACTCCCTTGCTTGTTTGGTGATTCAGTTGTGAGGGTTGAGATTCAGTACCTGCAGCATCTTCCTACCTACAGTCGACATTCTATGGATGGCTTTCTGCCTCTTTGGACTCTATTGGTATCATCTCCTACTGTTTCCCCACACTGTTCCTGGTTTAAAGTTTGTTTCACTCACTTATATCAGTCTTTGCATGGGGTAGATTTGAGAAGAGTAATTAAGTTTAGTTTTAGAGAGGGTCTTTCTATATATGGTTTCATCCAACAAACATGTAGCTGTCTGTAATTACATGTTGAAATAAAGGAGCCACCAGCCCCGTCTGCTTCTGCTTAATTATTCACCTCCAAAATCTTCATTTTCTGACAATGCTTTTAAGCTTCAAGGTCTTCCAACTCTGTGGTAAACAAGGTCCTTCATGCCATAGATTTCTCTATGAATATGGCATACTCTTCTACCTGTGTGTAATTTATATGGCACTGCCCCAGAGTTTGGGGCATATTTCTGGTCCCTTTGTCTCAGAGTGACATACTTACATAATCTAAAAACATGAGTACTCAATAGTGAGGACAGAAAATTGAATGCTTTTCTTAGAACAGCACACAGTATTTGTGATATAATGGGGGCCTGGAATACTCTTCTTCGCTTTGAGTGTAGCTTGGTGCACTGCAACAAACTCTTCTAATTTATCTTGTGGTGTTTGCTTGGAAAACAATGTATCTATTTTAGTTCTGGAAAGGAAGAGACAAGAAATTCTTCTCTGCCCAAAGTGGTAAAGAAATCATTTTCATGGAGTTGGAATGCTGGGGAGAGAGCAGACTACTCCTCAACTCTTGTACAAATTCTATGGTTCTGTGGCTTATCCTTACTGAGATTTTATAAGAACAAATAGATGTCTCCTCCTGGATTCCCATTTTTGAGTATATATTTCCTGACTTCATGAATGTTGTTACTATTAGCTTTTGAAACTTGTCTTTGTGTCACTGCTGAGTCCCAAAATCCTTAATCGGACATTGGATTGCTTTCTACCAACAGATATGACTATGTATTTGGTGAGGGAATTGGACAGTTTAATTTCAAGGCTCGCTTTGGTTAGCATAGAACATTTCTGGTCTAAATATTTCATGTGTTGAGGTCTTATAAGTTTGGTAGTAAAAAACAAAATTTGATAAACATTTGCTGTGACCAACTATTTTACACAGTATTTGAAAAAAGTTCATTAATATTTAATATACATAACTGTACATATACTTGTTTTATGCCTTCAACAATAATGTTTTTGAAATAAAATATGAAAAAAGTAAAAGAAAAACTTGCCTTACTCTCCTTGATAAATGAAAATCAGTTCAGCTTTGCATCAATAATTTCCTTCAAGTTCATCAAATATTTTCCCTAGGAAATACAATGAGAGCTCTACTTTTATTTCAAGAAAAGATTGTGTCAGAGTCAGAAATATAATCACAGAAGCATCTCCAGGGAAATCTTGACTTCAACTTTACTTTGTCATTCCACATTCTAGACTTTAGCCTCAGTATCATGTCTTATAGGCATCTTCTAAACCTCCCAAAACTTACATTAAATATTAGGAAGACAATTCAATGTAACTCAAAGTCTCCTATGCCCTCATTTCCATGGTGTACATCCGACATTTTATTCTTGCTTTTATGATTATTCAACTATTTCATATTTTTGAACATTTTTGCCATCAGTGTAAGTAACTCAATTATGCTATGTGCTTCCCTCATGAACTGTCTTTTGTATGCAGTCATGATGAGATACACTTTGGATGAAATTATATTTCTACCCATGTTGTCATTTCTTTGTCACAGACCATAGTTCTGTGATCCTCACATCAATCATATTATACTTTGTGTAGCCTTGCCTGGGACTGGGCCAGGTATAATTTCTACATGTCATTGAGCATTTCTACCTGTCATAAAATAGTCTTTATTTGAAAAGCATTGTTTTTTTTTTTACCTCTGATACATCAATAATCCATAACTGGATACACTCAAAAAATGACAGAGTGAAATGAGAGTTGGATTTCCCTAAAATGGAAAATTTTAAAGAAGAATATCATAATTGAAAAAATTGATGCTTATTTAAAATTCTGACCACATTATGCTTACTATGCAGAGAACAATTTACTTTTAATAAATGTATATTAATTAGTTTTGTATCTGGCTTTGTGCAAAATATTCCATGTAGGGTACAAATATCAGACTAAATTAGAACTATTTTACAAATGAACTTTTCTCCTTTAGTAAGAGAGATGTGGATACACCATATTTGAAATACATTAATCATCACATGAATTCATCCACATAAGGCAGACAACATTCAGGATGGTGTTCAGCCAGTTTTTTCCTAGGCCTACATTTTCTCTTGTCTATTATTTTTCATTCTTTACATACACATTAACCTGCAGTTGCATACTGGTTAGAAATTTTGTCTTTTATTAGTTTCATTTGCTGGATGGTCAGATATTTATATTAACCTTATTACAAATTCTTTAAACTCTACTTAATCTGTCTTCTAATTTTCCTGATTTATATTGATGAATTTCATTGATGAATTTCAATGGTAAGTTGATTCCAATGGAATTCTCTCCCATCCCCAAAGCAGTCATAATTAGAAAAAATAAAAGAATCAGATATAATTAAACTATATGTTCTGTAGAGTAATAGTATTTTTATTATGTATTCAATTTATTTTTATTTGGGAGGTAGAGAGAGGACAGAGGCAGACAAAGTGAGCTTTGATGCAACAAGTTCTTCTGCCACTGCAAGTGAACTCAAGATGCATGTGCCACTTTGCACATCTGGCTTTATATGGTCACTGAGAAATGGAACCCTGGCCATTAGTCTTTGCAAATGAGTGTCTTTAACTACTGAGCTATCCCTCAAGCCCTAAATTGAAATTTAGACACTCAAGGAATATAGTGATTTAAAATATCGGCCTTACATAAATGTAAATATACACTTTTAACTTTTTGATTTTTGTCTCTCTGTATTTGTGTAGTGTGTGTGTGTGTGTGTGTGTGTGTGTGTGCTGTATACAGGTGTGTATGCAGATGTGTTATCCCTGTTTGCATTTCTTGAGAGGCCAGAGAACTTTGGTTTTCTTCCTGGATCCCTCTTCTGCATTATTTTTGAGACCGAGTCCTTCATTGAACTCATAGCTGCCTTTTTCTCAATCATACTGGCTGACCAACTGATTCTTGTATCTCTGTACTCCTCAAAACTGGGGTCACAGGCCTGCATGACCATGCTTGGCTTTTTACATGGGTGCTCATATTGAATTCAAATCCTTACTCTTGCATGTCGAGTACTCCTACCAGCTGATCCATCTCTCCATAACCAAAGCAGACATACTTAGAAGGAATATAGGAAGAATTTATAACTCACATATATATTCTGTAGAGGAATAACAATTTTTACTTATTCAGACTGTATATAATTAACTCATAAAATTCTAGATAAGATATGAACTAGTGTTTTGCTTAATTTCTTTAATACTGATTTCCATGTTTTATTCATCTTCAAACAAAATTTATAAGATTTATATCAAAATTTTTCTAATCCAAAAGCATGGTAGGAATCTCTCCTTACTGGGGCACAAGTACTGAGAATGAATATTTAAATTAAAGCTCTTTGTCACATTGAATGAACCCTAATGCCATCTCTGAGGAACAGGCAAACATTTATTCAGGTACACTTGGTGCACCAGCGGGAATCACTGCTATTTAATATTAGTGTTGTTGCCAGTAAAGTCATATGAAACAGACACGGAAAACGACACTCTGACACATACTCTCTCAAACATTCACACATGTAGGTATCAGATGCCTGACACAGGAATCTGAGAGATCTGAACAGAAGCTGATTTCATGATGTCTGATTGTATTCTGGACTACCTGGAGGAAGACCACATCGCTTCTGAAATAAATGAAGAGCCTGATCTTGTTTTGCAGTAAAATTAATAATGTCGTAACTGCTTTAGGCCATTTTCACTGGATATTTTTCTGGGTAAATGAAAAATAATATGTTTTAGCAGAATGAGAAATAGAAGTGACTAGGAAATTATGATTGCTTTTATGAATAGTGTTTTTGAATTAACAAATTATGCTAGTTTTTTAAAAAATATATGTATATATACAAAATAAATATTTGGATTCATCACAACTAAGACTATTTCTGCTTGGACACACCCACAGAGAAAGCATGATTGAACTATTTGAATGTATTGTCTTATTTAAAATAGTCTAAAAATCTGTAAATATCTATGTGCATTTTCACAACAATTATGGCAATTTAATGCACACAGAATTATGCATGCTTAAAAGAAAATACCTTTCAACAACACAGTACATCAACTGTTCACCCAGAATTATGTAGATAATTAATCTAATTTTCCTTCTGCTTCATTTTGTGTTCTATTAGTTTTCTTATTCAAACTTTCAAGTCACAAATCTAATTGAAAACCTCTTAACTGGTCTAATGCATAATGTGTTCTATCTGCATTCAGTGTCTAGCAGGGAACAGGAATGCTGGAATACTAATTTGCTTCAGAGGGTGCAAAACACTCAATAATCAAATAATGAAAGCCTCGATCCAGCATTTCTTAATAACGTGACCGAGTGGGTACAATGCCTTGAAATGTAAGCATAAGTCAGAAAATAAAATGAAGAAGAATCATATAGTATAAATGCAGAAAGAAGTGGCAGTGGGTTAGCAAGAATAACATTAAATATCATGGGTTTCTTTTCAAGAAGGGTACTAGTAAGGATGCAAGACTTTAAAATTAGCCAGCTATGACTTCTCACGAAGTATTGCCTGACTTCCATCTTTTATTTTTTCATTACTTTTGTAGCTATCTTTATCCTCTATAAGTGTGTATGTGCGTGACTGTGTGTGAATACATGTACACATCATTATTTAGACTTAATATCTTAAAAAGATTTTTCACAATTTATTTGAAAATGTCTTAATTAACTTTTATTAAGGTGAATTCTCTTTCTCCCTTTCCTTTATTGTTGTCATACCCAATTAACTAGAACACTATTTATTTCCAAAATTGACTTCTTTCAAATTAAACAAATAATAATTATAATAAAGAGAAAAAAATTTCATAGAAATTAACCATGAGTGATTAAAATACTTCATGAGGGAATGTCATTTCTGTTTCGTTTAAGTGTAATGCAATTTTCTAAACCATAAAGAACTCCTTAGATGAAATGGCTGTTTCTCAGCAATGCTGGCTGCTGATTGCGATCTATTCTGACATCTATGAGAGCATTATAATTTTTCCATCCAGTGCTGTGAAGTGTCCCCGTGTTGCTGAAGGCTTTTTCCTGGAAAAAGACACTAAAGTTTGTGGACTGAAAGGACAGTGATTTGATGGGAAAACAACATCATTCCATGATGCAATCTACTTTTTAATTTGTTTTTTTTAATGTATGAAACTATTCAAAATACCTTTATCTATGGATTTAGAAGAAATATTGTCATACAAATGACTACTTTATATGAGATGTAGTAAAGAAAATGATCACAAATATAAATCACCTCAAAGATAGCTTCCTCTGTCTAAGGTAAGAACTGTTAGAACAAGTCATCTTGTGGGAACTGGAGAAAACATTTGAAGTACTCTGTTGCTATGATTCTGAATATAATAAATGTATAGAAGATACTCTAGGGCTAAATAATGCAAATAGAACATTTGGAGAAAAGTTTATCATAAACTGAGTTCAAGAATTTTCACTGCTTAGATTTCTTTCAGAGAATCCTTAATTAGTAACATTGTAATCACTTGGTAATACATACATTTCTCAATTATAATTACTGTATTTTATTTTTAAAACAAAACAATATCAGAGGCTGGAGATGGCAAAATGCTTCCTGTGGGAACATAAGGCACAAAACACAAATGTCCAGTATCCATGTCCTGTGTGGGGCCTCCTGTAATCCCAGGGGGAGACACAGCCAGGGGCCCCTGGGGTAAGCTTTTTAGGATACTAGCTGAATTGGGAACCTGCAGTCTTCAGTGAGAGATCATGTCTCAAGGAGATAGAGGCAGTGGTCAAGGAAGACAACTGAGATCAACTTTTGTTTTCTACGTGTATCGTTTGCATATGTGTACACACACACACACACACACACACACACACTCACACACAGAGAAATAACAAACTAAATACTTACTGAAAATGTATCATATTAACTATGTAGTTAGTAGGGTTAACAGTGAGTCAAACAGTGCTATGGTCGAGACTTTATGGAAAAGTATTGATTTAGCTTGTGGTGATTCATTCACTCAAAACTTTGCAAAAGCCCATTGTTTAATGTCTGGAAATTATTAAAAAGGTAGTGTGGTAATTTCCAACAGAATGAAACTAATCAAAACATGAATTTACCTAGGAATTGAAAATACAAGAAAATAGGCCCAAAAGCTCACAAGGAAGTATTTATTAAAATTTGACATTTTTGTAGTGCTTAACAATTTAAATTAAGTTTAAGAAGTCACTTAAGTATTGCATGTATGTTGCATAGGTTCATATTTTATTTTCTTAGGCTATTCCACTTTCCAATAAAAATCATCACTGTGACCCATCTTGCATCATTAACTGACATCTAAAATTCATCTGCTGGTGCTTGGGAAAATAGCCTAGGGGAATGCTATATGGGAGTGCATTGAGCATTAAGAAAGCTTCTCAACGCAGAGAAGTAGTAGCTCAGTACTTCCTTAGAGAACAAATTGTTGAAAAGAAATGAACAAGTTTAAAGAGAGGTAATGAACACTATATCATATATATGCTGTAAAGTACATTTAACAATTTTACTATATTCTTTCATCCCTAAGGGTTCCTAAATTATTTATGAGTACATTTTCCAAAACTATAAAGAAATAAAACCTCAAATTAAAATAAGTACACTTTGTTAATATCTCACAAATATGCAAAGGTGTATTACAAATACGATTCATTTTTCAGTTATATATTTTTTTTCAAGAAAACTTACAAAATGTGAGTGGCCTATGAACCAAGAGTCTTACTTTGTGAAGTGGTATAAAACTCTGATACTAAATATTATATAGCTTTGAGGAAATGACTTGGTGTTTAAAGAGGCTTGCTTGCAAAGCCTACCCACTCAAAGCAAGATGCACAAAGCCTATTTCTCTCTCTCCTCTATACCTCTTCTTGCTAAAAATAATATTTCTTAATGTTATATTGATATTAATCAGGGAGTGAATACATTTTGGAATCTAGAATATAATTTTGCTATTGAAAATAAATATCACATTACTACAGAACACTAAACCTGGAAGGTATCCTGGGGATTTCCTGCATTCACATCCATGAAGAGCTGTTAATTGTCCTCAGCCCACGTTGCTTATGATATAACATTATGCCAATGATTGCAAGGAGGGCGTCAGGAAGTAAACATAGAGCTAAAAAATGATGAACTAACATGTCACCAGAATTTGCACTTCTAAGACTGAGAAGTATGATTTAATATAACTAAGTTAAGGGCTGGAGAGATGGCTCAGCGGGTAAGGCACTTGCCTCCAGTGCCTAAGGCCCTGGGTTCAATTCCCCAGGACCCACATAAACCAGACCCACAAGGTGGTGGCCCTTTCTCTCTCTCTCTCTCTCTCTCTCTCTCTCTCTCTCTCTCTCTCTCTATATATATATATATATATATATATATATATATATATATATATATATATATATATATATATATATATATATATCTGATTGAAAATGAATAAATAAAATATTTTAAAAATAAAAAAAATATATAACTAAGTTAAATGAAGAAAAATCAAATAAAATGAGTTATTAAATTTGAGTAATCCAATCTGTTATTTGTTTATGAGGATTTGTGAAAAGTAAGACTGAGCCCCAATGCAGGACGTAACAATGATTCCTCCAGTGTCAGATTTGGGAAACCAATGAGTTTATTGAGCGTACTTAGCATTGAAGGGTGAGAGGTACTTAGAAAAGCATGAAAGTACCCCAAAACAGCTGGGTCATCACAGACTCATGCATCATAATGCAAACAGTAGCACAAGGTCTCCCTTCTAGCTAATCTTCTGTGTCCTGCGTCCTGTGTCCTGTGGCATCTCTCACGATCACTTGCAGCTGGGGGAGAGCTCAGCCCTCTCAGGAGTGACTCTCTCTCCTCCACCTGGCTCTCAGAAGTGACTCCTCCACTTGGCATCAGGTGTCAACAGCTTCAGTCCCATGATCATAGACCTGGATAGCACTACATGCATTGTTCTTCTCAGCAGGTGCTTGAGTATCACACCAAGCAGATCTCTACTCCAAGACAGACATCATGTTACGCTCAGAGGAAAAGGTGTCAGTAAAGTCTCAAAGTCCAAGATGTTTGGAAGCTATGGTCATAGAAGGTCAGAGCCATCAAAGAACATTAAGAGTGTCCTGGAACCATGGAGAGTTACTCTTTTCTAGATAAAGCATGAGCTAGCTTTTAAAGCCTTGAAATTGATTTAGTTATGTTTGACACAAATAATCTCCAGTGTAAATGATTAAATTGAGCACTCCCAGTATTTTACCCTGATTCTAACCTGATGAGATACACAGGAAAGTGTTGCCTTGGGTTATGTGAGGTTTAGTCCTCATAGATGTAACATCACTCATATTTTACATTCAAATTGATGGAAATGGGAGATCGTGCTCACTGTGGTTGGGCTTTGTCATTCATTTTATAATTCTACCTTCTAAAGACACAGGGAGAGTTTAGGGTTAGAAACCTTATCGATGCAGTAAACTGTAAAAGCCTAAAGAAGATAAAAATAAAAGCTGATTTTTAATTTTTTTAAAATTTCACTTTTTTTTCCTTTTTTGAGGTTGGGTCTCACTCTAGCCCAGGCTTACCTGGAATACACTAAGTAGTCTCAGGCTGACCTTGAACTCACATTGATCCTTCTACCTCTGCCTTCAGAGTGCCAGGATTAAAGGAGTGTGCACTCACAACCTGTGAAATTGATTTTTATTTTAAAGGTTTTAACACATTTTAGTAAAAGGGACTTTTCTAATTTGTAGATGATACCATTGATACCGTGATTTAAAAGAAAAGCAAAATAATTGTAAGACTTATTTTATAGTTGAAGGCTGCAAGGCCACATCTGGGAAGGTCTTATTCTACAGAAGGAAAAATAATAAAACCCTGAAATTTTATTTTTGTATATATTTTAGATAAAACCTAACATAAACCTATAATTGGATGTAAGTAATTATCTTTAGTCATTTTAATGGTAGCATTGAGTTAAGGAGTATATGCTTAATTATCGCAGTGAAAATAGATAGGTGAAATTGCATATAAATGTTACAAAAATAACACTAATGAATATGCTAAAAATTCTGTCATAAAAGTAAAAATAATTACATGCCCAAACAATCTATGCAATTTTGACATTCCTTTATACAAAAGAATATTGCATGTTTAAAGCTATTTATACAGATAAGAAAAAATGATACATACTAAATGTCATTCATAAAAAATGAAGGAGATTGTCAAAATAAATTCACTATGGTATAAACTACATGAGATTCTGAAACTGACAACGTGGGATAACAACTAACGAAATGTGAATTGGGCATGGATTTCATTTAAAATAATTCATCAAATATTATTTCATAATGGAAATTATACTTTATCATATTAACATAAGATAAGATGAATATTAGATTACTATAGTGTTACATTAGTTTTGATTTATATATTTGCTGATTTAATATGAATATATTTATTTTCTCAAGACATTGATTTTTTTAATATTTTATTTATTTATGAGAGAGAGAGAAAGAAAGAAAGAAAGAAAGAAAGAAAGAAAGAAAGAAAGAAAGAAAGAAAGAAAGAAAGAAAGAAAGAAAGAAAGAAAGGGCACTACAGGGCCTCCGGCCACTGCAAATGAACTCTATGCATCTGGCTTTACATGGGCACTGGGGAATTGAACTCAGGTCCTTCTGCATTGCAGGCAAGCGCCTTAACAGCTAAGCCATCTCTTCAGCCCGACATTGATGTTTTATATCTTATAACTGATGCAAGTACATGTTAGAGATAAATGCATCACATGGTAAGGGATATTTGCTTATGAAAGACTGTGAATGGGTGACAAGTGACCTGAATTGTTACTCATCTTCAAAAGCTGGGGCATCTACATGGAATTCAGAAGCTGATACCCCTATGTCAAATTAGGAATAACGATATCCAGCCTTTGCCTGCTATGCTAATATGACAGACCACTCTTGCCTTTACTATGCTGTGAGTTATAGAAAAGGTTGAGAGGGTTGGGCTGAAGAGATGGCTTAGCGGTAAGGCGCTTGCCTGCAATGCAGAAGGACCTGAGTTTGATTCCCCAGTGCCCATATAAAGCCAGATATACAAGAGGGCGCATGTGTCTGGAGTTCATTTGCAGTGGCTGGAGGCCCTGATGTGTGCTCTCTCTCTCTCTCTCTCTCTCTCTCTCTCTCTCTCTCTCTCTCTCTCTCTCTCTCTCTCTCTCTCTCTCCATCCCTCCCTCCCTCCCTATCTCATGAAAAAATAAAACATTAAAAAAAGAGAAAAGGTTGAGAGGAAATGCATTACATCAAGATGCCTACATCTACATGAAACATTAAAAACAAGCACAAGATGAACTGATCTTCAATCAAGGTTTATGTATAAAATTTGACTTCTCTGTAACTATAGAAATTTCCCCTGACACACAATAGAAACACTTCTCAAATGTTTTATTCCTAATATGCTTAGTGGTTGTATCACATGTGAGTTCTCTGCACTTCAGGAACTCTCCACATTTAAAGCAGAGCTGAATTCCACTCACGTACTCAATACTAGCTCCCTTGCAGTTATGGTAGGGAAGTGAAGTTTAGTATTCAGAGGACCTGATAGAGAGTCAAAATTTGTTAGTGCAAAGCCATAATGACCACATTATTACATTGAAAGAAGACTTGTCTTTGCATTGAGTAGTGTGCTGTTTCAAGAAGGCATTCATGGAAAAATGAAGAGACAATCTCTGAAGGAGAAGAGTCTTACCTCAGTTAATGAATGTAGATTTAAGATATACAGAACATTTTTATAACAGTCATGTTTGGCAAACCTTGGGCTATTAAGAGAGGGAAGATAAAGCAGATGTGATTGGCAACTGGAGAAGATATCTAACCTTCACTGAAAGTTTCACCATTCGTATAGGGAGAATGAGGTGGTCACTGGACATGAGTTTGGAGCTTTTTGATTGCCTGTTTTTTTTTTTTTCTGCCCCTCTCATACTACCTTTAAGCGTTAAAGAGACCTCCCTAGTAATTAGAAACAATGCGGGTGATCTATTTCATCTTTTCTATTCTTCCATCTTGGAAAATGTGTTTTTTTTCTTTTATATCTATCACAATGAATTTTCTAATGATGAAAGCATGTTTTAATAATCAAATCTTTCAAGCCAGCAATGATTCAAATGCTGACTATTTGATCTTGTCAGCTAGCCAGAGTGTTTTAAAAAATGAACAGCACATTTTCAGATCATTATAGAAGAGACGTTAGGTTGATGGCATGATATTTTATCTTCAAATGGAGAAAATGCCCAAGAGTAAGCAATTTTCAAAATGTATAGCCCAACAAAGATAGGAACATCTGAGAGGATTGTTATACTGAAGTATGATGAATGGCTCCTGGCTTTGCTGATTAATGGACTGTTCAGAAAGATGTGCATCTGGGAGCACTGAGTCTAAAATTAAATTCGAGGAATTCCTGAGTTCTAATTTCATATCTTCAAACAGTAGGACTGTGTAATTTATGCAAGCTTTGATGGAATTTTTAAAAGCAGCATTTAAGATGAGCACTGTCAATTTCAAAACAGAAGAATAGTGAATTTTCGGCACAATCATTACTTCATAGAGGCAACTGAAAAGGGAAAATGAAGTCATCTACTTTGGCTTCCCGCAAAGACAGCATTTAAAAATTTGCATAATTTTTGCCCATTCCAAGATTTTCTAATATACAAACATTATGAAGTTTAGCAGATATTGTATCCTTCCCAAAACATCACAGAAGTTTTCATAATTATTACCATTTATGTTTAATAACTTGATCATGTTACTACTATATTTTCTGGGCATGGTAGCACACAGTTGTATTCTAAGAGAATCCTGTGTACTCAGGATGTTGAGATAAAAGGATAATATAAACCTAGGAGCTTAGTCTTGGCAATATAGAAATAACTCCCCTCAAACAGACAAACAAATAAACAAATATCAAGCCATAGTGGTAGACACTGGTAAACCCAGCAGATGGAAGGTTAAGGAAGGAAAGACAGAAGTTCATGATATCCTCAGCCATACAGTGAGTTCAAGACTAGCCTGGAATACATTAGACTCTACTTCAAAAATAATAGAAAATAAAGTATAGTAGAAAGGTTTGTACGCCCATTTGTATTTATTTATTTTTTATGAAGAAGAGAAAATGGAACTTTGCAGAAGAGGTGACAGAACGATTATAAGAGTGTTGGCAATACATAGATAGATAGATAGATAGATAGATAGATAGATAGATAGATAGATAGATAGAGATAGATAGATAGATAGAGATAGATAGATAGATAGAGAGAGAGACATTGCCCCCCCAAAAAAAAACCTACCTCCTGCTTGCACAAACCACACTCCTCAATTCCATGGAGTATACCAGCAATCCTACTGAGGAGGCCCTCATGAGTTCCACTCACATGAATTCATATATTTTCCATGTATTCCCTCTTAAATGGGGGCAGGGAGAAGGGAAGTGGTGTTAGGAACACATGAATTGTTCGTACAAACTTCCTACTTATTAAAAAACGAATGAAAAAATAATAAAAAATAACAAATAAAATGAGCTATTATCATTTTCAGCCACACTATGGCTGCATGGACTCCTCTCAC
The DNA here is from genome assembly GCA_004024765.1 of Zapus hudsonius. Taxonomy (NCBI): domain Eukaryota; kingdom Metazoa; phylum Chordata; class Mammalia; order Rodentia; family Dipodidae; genus Zapus; species Zapus hudsonius. Next base: position 18,547 of record PVHP010018405.1, on the reverse strand, counting down.
AGGCAAAGAATGTAAAGCAGACATAATTACTTAGTCACTAACAATGTAACGTTTACAGCCTGTGTTGTTTTCAAAAGTAAACTGCCACGTCCAAGCTCGACCAGCAAGAAAGGACATGACCACGAGTTCTTCTCCGCAGCAATTTATTCAAGAAACCTTGCAAGTTACATTCTTACTAGTTACTTCTTCATTCTTCTTTTTCTTCTCTCATCTTCTCTTTCCTCCCATGCTCAGGATGAGCAGGAATTTTTAAGTCAAACTACAGCCTATCAGCATTACATATGTATACATTCACAATTGGTCCATATACACGGAAGCATGCCAGGCATTAAGCCATTTCCATACAAGGAGATAATAAATTCTCTGGAATGCACACCACGTGGAGGTAAAAACAGAGGCCAGCGCCATCTTCTCAGCAGGCACTCAAACAAAGAAAAAGCCCAACCATTGGCTCCAGTAGGTGGGCGTGGCAAGGCTTGGCCCTGGGAATGGGGCTGGGCCGCTCAGCCCCCTTACCTCACAGGAAAGGCTCACTACAGTAAACAAATGCTTTATGGTTTACTATTTATTAAATATAACTGATACATTGAAATTATTGAATGTTACATTAATCTACAAAATGTAAAAAAAGATTGTCTTAAAATCAATATCATTGAAATCTTAAAACTTGTATGAAACATAAGAAATGAACCTACAAAATTAACTAGAAAGATATTTTTAATATACTTTTTTTGGGAGTCAGACACTCTTGTAGCATAGTAATATTAACACATTTTTGTGATTGAGGACAATCTTGAACTCCAGATCTTCCTGCATTCCCCTCCTGAGAAGTGAGATTATAGGGATAAACATGCTTAGCAGAGTTTAACAAATTAACAAATTAATTTTATGAGACAAAAGAGATAATTAAAGTAATAGAAATTAACAGCAACAGAAATGTCTATGAAAGGAATATTCTGAATTATAGATTCAATCTTTGGGAAAAACAATGCACTTTATTTAAAAATACATTATTATTCAAGGTGTATTCCACAATGTGAATAAAATTTAAAATAACAAAGAAAAAATATTATTGTCAATTTTTATATTGTTTAGTGAAAGGTAATTTCTAGAATGAATATTACTTAGTCTGATAGATCCATAAATCACTTAGGAAGGTGCAGTTAGAACCTTTATCACACACTCACAAAACACAAATAAAAGACAGAACTAAGATATGCATTTATATATTTACATAAAATACTAAAATTATTTAATAATGTTTTTGTAAAAACCATTACATTTATTAGAGAAATGATTTTGTTAATAACAGTAGAAATATAACAATAATTATTAAATTTTAAAAATATAAGAAGCAGTTTTTAAGAAGGCAATGACAATTGTTTCACCCCAGTTTTTACTTTAACAAGATCATGACTGAGAAAGACTATGCAGTAAAAAACTGATTCAAAGTTTTCACAGGAAAGGAGGTCATGGAAGTACCTGACACAATCAACTGACAGAGAAATATTTACTTTGGATCTCAATTTTAAAGTTTCTAATTCATGGTCATGGTTAGCTAGCCTTGTTGGTTTGGGCCCTGTGATAAGACATTGTAAGTACTGCTTGAAGGAGTACAGAGTTCATCTCATGGTGGTGACTTAAAATAAACAGGAAGGGCAAAGTCCGATGACCCCCTGATTACAGGATGACCAAACCATAGGCCCCACCTCAAAGTTCATACCACCTCCCAAAAGCATGAAGCTGGAAACTGTCATCAATACAGTCCTTTAGGAACAGGACAGATTGGAACTGAAGCACAAGCCACTTAAAGGAACTCCAGGACTGGAGAAAGTGCTCAGCTTTTAAGGTGCTTTCCTACAAAGCATCAGGGCCCAGTTGGACACTGTACCCGTGTAAAGTTAGATGTACAAGGTGGTGCATGTGTCTGGAGTTCATGTGCAGAGTCTAGAGGCCCTGGCATGCCCACACAAACCTTCTCTCTCACTCTCTCCCTCCCTGAGAAAAAAAAAAAGATAAGACCCTATTGTTGAAGGACTCCAGATGCTGTTGTCACACGCCATCAAGAGACCTGGCTGTAAAGTGGAAGGAAGCCAGTTCCTAGATGGTTATCCTGAATAATTCTAGAATGCACTACATGAGCTGGGAGAAAGCAGGGGACACTGTATATGACAGTGAACAACATGACAAGATGTACCCACCTGTGCAATAGTGTCACTGAAACTAGGACAGCTACCAAGGGCTTGCTGATGGGCTAAGAGATCCACACAGTGTCTGGAATCCTTAGCCGGATCAGGGATCCAAGCCAAATTCCTATGGCGATGAAGAATCCGAACACCAAGGGGAAGTTCCCACTAACCATAGGCCTAAAGAGAAGCTTCACCCATTATAGTCTCCAAAACTAACAATCTGTTTTTGTTTTGTTTTCAGAAGACATCCAGAATGGTGGACAACACAACTCTTCCAACAAGAGCAGAAATGATAGGTGACTTCCTGGCAAGAGATGAACTACCCCTCACATCACCTAGGGCCCTAATGAAAGCACAGAGGAAGAAGCGAGATGAGCAAGAGTGTTATTTCCACAGCAAGGACAAGACACTGAGGATACTCAAAACATTCCAAGGCAGAAATCCAGAGGCTGCTAAAAGCTTAACACTAAAGCTGAGTAAATCAGGGAGCTTTGTGGAAGAGAGGCCAGAGTGAGTGTAAGAGCCACGATGGGGAGAATATCCAGAGGCATTATCCACCCCTCCCTAATAACTGCTGCTCACACAGCTCATACTCCTCCATTCCATGGAGCATTCCAGCAATCCCACTGAAGATGGCCCAAGTGGAATGGGGGCAGGGAGGAGGGAAACAAGTATTAACGCATGACTTGCACACATCAAGTTTCTATTTATTAAAAAATAAAAAAATAAAATTAAATTGAAATTAACTTGGAACATACATGAGTCTCTCAGTTCAATCCCAGCACCAGCTACACCAGGTGCAGTGGCAGAGTGTATAATCTCAGCGCTCAGGAGGTGGAGAAAGAGGACAGAAGCTCAAGGTCATCTTCTGATACACAATGGTTTTGATATGGGAATAGTTGGAAATAAGAAGGGGTTCAGTGAAGGAGGGTACAGGGGAGCAGAGGCAAAACAGGGTTGTGGGAGGGGATTATATATATCAAGGAAAGTTGTCAATAAAGAGGTTTTTTTTTTTTTAATGTATGAGCCAAAAAATAAATGCCATGACAGGAGCAAGTAAGTAGCTAGTGCTGCAGAAAGTACCACACCAAAAGACTTTTTTTATGGGTGGAAAGGGTTTGTTTGGGCTGAGACCAGAAGGGAAGCCCTATCATTGCAGTAGAAATGTGGCATGAGGAAGAGGTGGATATCACCTCATGGCCAACATCCTGTGGACAATAGCAGCAGAAGGATCTGCCAAACACTGGCCAGGGAAGCTGTTCATAACAGCTGTATGCTAGTCCCCAACAATACTGCCTCCAGGTGGCTCCAATTCCAAATTGCCACCCACTGGGGACCTAGAAGTCAGAACACATATGTATATGGGGACATACACCTGAATCAAACCACCAGAGTTAGTGAACGTGTTCCCATGCAAAGGGACTTAGTGGGAAGGCAAAGTCCTTCTCAGAACACAAAAGCAGAGATGGCTTACTGATTAAAGGCACTTGAATGCAAAGCCTGATGGCCTGGCTTTGATTTACCAGTACCTATGTCAGATGTACAAAGTGTTACATGCATCTGGAGTTGATTTTCAGTGGCTGGAGGCCCTGGTGCACCAACATACTTCTCTCTCTCTCTCTTTTCCTCTCTCTTTCTCTATTTGTCTCTATCTTTCCTTCTCTCTCTCAAAAATAAATATTTTAAAAAGTAAACATAACCAATTAATATCTGTGCTTAGGGAACCAAAGAACTTCAGAAATTTACTTATTACATATATTAAAAAGTACATTTTTCTTATGCTCACTCCAATAATTATCATGTTAAAACAACTTCATAAATGATTCAATAAAAGTCATAGGTGTGAAGAAATGATTCAAATGTTGAATTGTATGTCCAGAATATATATATATATATATATATATATATTACAAATAATACTTAAAAAGGAATATTTGTTGAAACCATATTGTAATGATGTTTGTACAATATCAGGTTTCTATGTTTTTTTCCTTAATATGCATTTAATCTGTATTAAAGAACTGTGCTTTGCGGAGCAAAACTTTTTTTTTTTTAGCTCTCAACAGCCTTTTATTTTCTGATTTGATTTAAGTTTGAATATCCTCAGTGTCTACATTCCTCTGTATAGAGGGGCTTCTCTGGTGCAGAGAGAGAGAGTAGCACTCATTCATCTTGCCCCTTCCTCTGTGATGTCCCCTGGGCCATGGCAGGTGTGACCGAGATGACTTCTCCAGTGCTAAGCCCTGAAACTTCTCTACTTGTTGTCATTTTGATGTGTCTTGGGTCTTCCCTCAATACCACCATCTGAAAAAAGAATGTTCTCTAACCAAAGTTGAGAACAGCATAAATTAAAGGGAATAAACTTATACATTGAAAGACTGTTTAAATAATCTTTATTATTGATAATTAGATATACTCTATGAGAAAATCTTATGAGAATACCACCATTTCCATCCTCCCTGTCTCCTACCCACTGGGGAACTTTCTCAGTGGGCTTACTGGATCAGTCCATGGGGGAGGAGGTTTGAATTTTTGATGTATTTAATGTCTATGTTGAGTCAGAAAACAATGGAAGCTTCCCTATAGGGGTTTTGACATTCTAGGCCATAGACTTCTGACTTAATTCTCTGTACAGGGCATACATTTCCTCCCATTGAAGAGGCTACTTCTCCAATCAAAGAGCAGTTGATTGCCTACATAATTTATGTGCCACTCTTGTGCCCGTGGGTATATCTTGCCTGGCTGGTTGATTTTACAGCTTACAGGATCCACTGTTTGATCTCATGGTTGATGGGATTTATACCTTGGAAGCTCACATAGCACTTTCCAGTGCGATGACAGCCAGCTGTTAGGGAGATGGCTTTTCTGTAGGTGCCAGATTGATTCTCAATGTCCTGCCATCACAGACTGTGGTATCCTCAGCAATATGTGCTTACCATCTAGTTCTGGTAACTAACCAAGCACTTTGACAGTGGCCAGGTTTGTTTTGTTTAGGCCTCCATGACCAACAGTTCACTGTGGGGAGGTGACCCATCTCTGGCTCTGGTATTTGCCTGCAACAACCTATGGTTTCAGGGTAAAGCTTTTTCTACCCCAGCAAGCAATTTCAGGACATAAATGGTGTGGGTCAGTAGGTTAACTATCCATCTAGCTCCTGGCCTATTGAAGAACATATTGTTAATTTAACTGGCATTTGCTCATCTTTGGCTTCAAAGAGATGAAAGTTAGAAAATAGCACAGCATAGATTAAGGCCCATGTCTTATGACATGTATACTTATAGCATCTATAATTGACTTGTATTGATTGGTAAGACTGATTAATGAACATATATTAACTAACTAGTTGCATAGTATATATAAAATATATATGTGTGGGGGGTGTTTACATTGAAAAGTGTTAAGTTTCAGTATGGCTGTTCATACATCCTTGGTTTTGGTTAGCATCACCTTCATCAACTTGTCTCTCCCATCTGCACACACACTTACATCCCTTAAACTTAAATTGGTATTGTTAGAATTTCTAGAAAATAAAGAATGGCATAATTTTTTTTGTCAGAGAGGGAAACTAACAAAAGCAAAAGTAAAACCAGCTCTTATCAAAGAGAGCAAAGAGTGGAAGCTTCTGCTTTCCTTTCAGCAGTGAATTTGAAGGATAAGAGGACACACTAAACAGAGAAGAGAATGTAAATGGTTGAGGTGATTAGCAATAGTACCATGGACTTCCAGAGTAGGAAACAAAAAAATGGAGTTCACACACAAAAAGGGGGTATTTCCATTTATAAAAGGTTTTATATCATGTAAAGTTAATACTTAATAGTACAGTATGCAAAACAGAAATGATTTGATTTGCTGAATGGCTGAAATATGAATCCAAGTTAATTCAATCTCTTATGTGATGCTGATCATCATATATGTAAATGTACATACTAAATTCTGGTAGGTATATGTCACAGTCAGCCACATATTGCTGAGATGAATCTCCAAACCAGGCACAGTTTATGGGAGGAAATGATTTATTCAAGCTACAGATCTAGGGGAAGTCCCATAAAAGTGAAAGAGACTGGTCCTCTTTCACAGGTCCAAGCAGAGAGAAAACCCATCACCAACACAACACACACAACAGCAAACAGGCAGGAGAGCAAGGAGAGAATTCCTTCACCTTTATACAGCCCTAGGGTGGGGTCTTGCAATTCTATCCCAGACTTAATGGCTTCCTGAGCCTCTGGAATTTCCTTCCTGCACTGCCCACACCGGAAAGGATGTTTACTTCTAGCTCCTTTGAGCTTCCTGACATCCTGCCCCCTACTGAGGGGCTGCCTTCCTGTGAACATCCTCAGAGACCCTCCCAAGATTACTTGAAAGGTCAAGTTGACAATAAAACTTAGCCAATACAGTATAATAATACATCACACAGAGTTCAAATTTTGTTTCTATACATTCTATACATTATATAGCATCAGACACTCCATATTAATAACTAAAGCATCTGTTCAGAGCTCAGACTTCATGACTAAGCAAGGTCACACTGTGACATAATTCTCAGAGTAGGTAAATCTTTCCTTAAGTGTGATAGTCGCCATCCAGTAGGACAGAGGACCAAATAAAATCAGTAGGAAGAAGGAAACTCTAGGACAGGAGTACTCTCCTTCCAGGTGAGCATAAGGAAAGGAGTTTTGTTTCACTCTGCCTTTCTGTAATGATGCCCTACCATCTCACAGTATATCCACAGAACATGGAGCCAGAGATCATGTACTGAACACTCTGAAACCATTAGTCAAATAAGTCATTCCTTCTTTCAAGTTACTTCCATGGATTTTTTCACAGTGACAAAAATGAAATTCATTTTCCTTTTGTAGAAACATAATAAAGTATTAAAATAAAAACAGATATGCAATATTGATGCAGGAATTAAGGGTCCAGGAGAGGGTCTTCCAAACACATGAACCCCAAGTTTGTGTCCTTATCCCGTATTTTTTACAAAGAATTCATAAAAATGAACTGTTCTCAGCAATGCTGATACAAGCCAGGCTGGTCATGAGGTAAAAAGAAAGAGAAACAAATAGCTGGCCCTTATAGATGACCTCCTATATATGGTTCAGACTTCCAATCAGCCTCGTCATTAGGTTCAGGCATGTTAGGAGAGAGCTGCATGGTTTGGACTCAAGGGGAGGTGGAGCAGAAGAGGAAGCAGGAATTCCCTGCTCGAGTGTCACATGCATCCATCTCTGACAGACAGGATCAAACCCAAGTTTCAGTTTTAGCAAAATGAACAGAATGACATCATCTTGTTCCCACTTTGGGCTTCTCTGTCTATAACTATCTGCCTAAAAGAAGCTAGATGTCTTTGGTTTCTCATTCAACATTTTTTTTAGGATTCACAGAAAAAATTAATTTAACATAAAATAAATTTTTCTGTGCAATACTTGGTGACTGTGGCAAGCCACAGTCAGTTCTGAAATCCATGTAATTACTGACCACACTGAAACTGAGACTCAGTTGAAGTGTTGAAGCCTCTGGAAATGTCAATATCTACAGAAAGAAACTCTGAATCATGAGAGAAGCATAGTAGAGTCACAGGCTGGGAGACAATACCACTAAAACAAATCTCGACCAATTTTTGTATTTATTCATTTATAATCCATTAGAAATGTTTGACTGACAGTTAACATATAAATTGTTTTGTGAAAATGCAAATACCTTAAACTACTCAAAGCAATCTTGTAAAAGGATCAAAAATTTGAAAGATTAACAATATATCACATCAAAACCATATTGCTAATGCAATGATGACAATGTAATTGTAGTATGACAACCAAGAAATTGATTTATGGAACAGAGGAGAAAGTGCAGAAACAACTATGAATTTGCTTATTGGATTTTTGACATAAGGACCACAGCAGGCAAATTATTTTCAAAAGTAAACAGATTACTGTGTATCATGACTGGAGTGAAAATGAACATCCACTTCTTAGTATCATATTGAAAGACCCCCAGGGCCTTTCTCGGGAGAGCTTGCCCCAGGACTCAAACAACCACACCAGCAGATGCAAAAGCAAGAGGATTTTTTTTTTTCGTCTGCGCAGACGGGCTCCCTGGACCAGTGAGTGCCAGAGAGCCCTGAGGAACAAAAGCTTCAGGTATTTATAGGCAAGAAGCACAAAATTATAATAAAGCTCAGACCACAGGACGTTTCATATTTCCATTGGTTCTTTTGTCCTGATCTGTACAATTTTGATTGGTTATCCAGTTCTCCAACTGCATTTCATATTCCAGGAACAGTCATATTTTACCTTTAATGGAGTGTTTGTTCATTTTATGACTTGGGACCTCCCACAGAAGAGGAGGGGGGCGTGAGCCAGGAGAGGTTCTTTGTTCTTTCATATATGGGCTGTTTTATGAAATGAAGTCAGTTTTACAAAATGGATTCTTCAATATAAAAAGGCAAAATGCTTCCTTTGTAGGTTATATTACCTTCCCAGCCACAGCTTTAAATTAGGCTACAAAATCCTTCCCATGGAAGTGGCCACAAATATAATCAGTGAGCACTTGGTTATCACAATAAGAATGGTGCACTATTATAGCACTGGGTACATCTTTGTATATTTTGTGTCCATGAAGACACATTCTCAATATTAATGTTTATGAAAATATGTTGTGCTGATTGCATCTTTGGTCATAGAAACTTCTTTGTGCAAATGGCAGTGACTACCAGAAACTCAAAACTGGCCAAAGTGCTGAGGATAAGTGTCTGCTGAGTGCTCAGTGTGCCGACCACAGCTGTCAGAGCTCAAAGGACATTGCCAAAAATTAGAGGAGAGAGAATATGAGCCAGAGTATGGATTTGCTGCTTTGGAAATCTGTCTTTTATACATGAAATGGCCTCCATACTCGTAGCCCCAAAGTAGCTATAGTTACCAACCACAGTTTTAGATAACGTTGGAACCACCAACATTTCAAAATAGATGAAGAAGAAGGGGAAATTACCTCAAAGGAGTCAAAAAGGAATGGTTTCAGTCGAAAGGGTGTCTTATGGGGGAGGAAAACAAGGTAATGGGAAGGCATTATGATGAAAATATAATCCATACATGTATTAAAATTGTCAAAAAAAAAGTCTCTTAAGAGAACATTGCATCCATCCCAAAAGAAAAAAGAAAGTGTCATGACAAAGTTTACACATGCCAAAGCAAGTCCAAATCCAAACAGGATAACAACGAACTTTATAATCTGTGTCCATCTTCTAAGAATCTCATTGGCATTATTTGGTCCCCACAGACTTGGATATGCCTGTCCTTGCAGCTCTGACACCTGTATCACAGGTAGACTCTCTCTTGTGCCATATTGTCTCCATACCTCAGATTTGCATACTCACAATAGTGGGTCTTCATAGCAAGTTAAAATCATCTTCACAGCATCCTACTGTGGTATACCTGGGCCTCCTTGAATTGTACCAATGGGAGCTTTTCTGTTAGAGGTTAAAATCCTTTTCTGAAGACCCAGAGCAAAAGGCAATGTAGGTTCTTGTTTTCTTCATTGCACTATTTTAAACTATTTTATTTATATATTTGTAAATAGAGTGAAATAGAAGAAAAACAGAAAGAATGAACATGCTAGGGTCTCCACCACAGCAAAGGAACCACACTTGCAGGTGCTACTTTGTGCATCTGGCTTAACATGTGTGCTGGTGAACTGAGGCCAGCCTGAGGTGTTAGGTTTTGCACGAAAGCACCTGAACTGGTGAGCCATATCTCCAGCCCTCATTGGAATATTTTTCATAAAAACTATTTGTCTGTTTTATTTTATCATACTTGTCAGAAACTTAAAACACACTCTTGTCCTCATCAAACCTAGAATTCTTTATAAATTTGTGTCTCTTCTCTCTCTCTCTCTCTCTCTCTCTCTCTCTCTCTCTCTCTCTCTCTCTCTCTCTCTCTCTCTCTCTCTTTTCTCTCTCCCCTAGCTAAGCACAACTTGAATACTCGGCTGCCTTTAAACTTCTCCTGCTGAACAAATCAGTCCATTACTAGTAAATTCAGTATCACTCAGTATACTAGGACAGAGGCAGACTACAACCAGTTTCTTTGCCAGAATATAACATGCATTGCCACAATGCCTGTTTCCTATCAATATTCCCCCAAAAAGATAAATATGGAAAATGTCAGTGAGATGAGGAAATTAACTCACATATAGAATAACACAGATGAAAATTACAACAGCAAACAGGAAAGTGAGAGAAATGGTGAGAAAAATAATAAAAATGTAAACAGGAAAAATATTAATAAACAAGATATCAATATAATTTTCTACTTAAAGTGAAATAATTCTTGAAAACTGCAGGAAAATAAAGACATTTGGGGGCAAACACAGATGAATAAATTCATCCTCAGCAGATCTAACATATAGGAAATATTAAATGTTCTTCAGAAAATAATAGGACAAGCGTGAGAAGATGGAAAGGCCTGTCACACTAATGAATCAGAAGAATCAATAGCATAAAAATTATCATTATATCAAAAGCAAAATACAGATTCTATGCAATTCTAACCAAACTTCCAATAACATTCATCACAGAATTAGAACGCAACCTCAAAATGCCTATGGAAGCACAAAAAGCCTTGGGAGAGCCAAAAATATTCTCTACAAAAGCAATATGCTTGGAGGTAACAACATACCTTATTTCAAGGTACATTACAAAGCCCTAGACATAAAAATAGTGTGGTATTAATCAGGCATGTGGATCAAGTGGAATAGAAGATCCATGGTAGAAGATGTAGTAACTACTGAATGTACCTAATTTTTGACAAAAAAAAAAAAAAGACCGAAAAATGCACAGTGGAGAAAAGCTAGCATTTTGAACAAATAGTGGTATAGAAGTTGGAAAACCACTTGTGATAGAATGAATCTAGGCCCTCTTGTCTCACCCTGAAACAAAAATCACTCCAAATGTATAAGTGCTAAAAGTCTAAAATGGCTAGGAAAAAATAATTAAAACTCTCCAAGATATAAGAAAGGACTTTCTGAATAAGAACGTAGTAGCTCAGAGAATGACATAAATGTTTGAATATTGGGATTTTGTGAAATTCAAAGCTATTGTACATTTAATCAAACTGTCAACACAGACAATCGATAGTCCATATCCAACTGAGGATTAGTATCTAGAATATACAAAGAACTCAAAAAGGTAAGCAAAACAAAAGGTAGTAACAACCCATTCAAAAATGGAGCAAAGAGGTCTCAAAAATATACAAATGACCAATACACATCAAAAACAAATGTTCAACATATTTCACCATTTGGAAACTGCAAATTCACATCACTTTACGATTCAATCTCATTGCAGTCAGGCCAATTTTTATCCAAAGATCAAATGACAGCAAATGCTAGAGAGGATGTGGGGGAAGAGAAACCCTCATCCAGCATTAGTGGGAATGCACACTTGTAGAGACTATAGAATTGGTATGGAGTCTCCACAAACTGAAACTAGATCTCCCATCTGATCCAGCTATTCCACTCCTGGGCATACACCTATTTGTGCAAATGAGATGGTAAGGGTAACATTGATTGAAAATTTGGCAAAAACTATCCGAATCAGAAGACTAAAACTAACAAAAATCATAAAGGAATAATTTTGAAATTACCATCGTCTTATATAATATGATCAAACGAAGATACTCCCTCTTTAGCTTACCTTTTAAAATTCATTTTTTAAGTCTTAAATATATATTTATTGTCCATAATGAGTTACATTATTCAGTGGGCAAACAATGAGTTGCTATCCCCAATTCCCCAATGCCCCCCCTCCCCATCCCCAATCAGCTGGATATCCTCCTCCATGGGCCGTCTGGATCAGTCCTTGTGGCCGGGGATCCTGGATAGCCTAGTACTCAGCCCGGTCCTCCTGGCCCAAGTGTGTTGTTACTGAAGGGTGCCGTGCCTCTGGATAGTCTCCCCCACCACGGCTCTCACAATCTTTCCGCCCCCTCTTCCGCTCAGTTCCCAGAGTCGTGGTGGATGAGTATTAAGGCTGCTTTAAGGTTGTGAGCTTAGGGGTCTTTGTGTCGAAGATCATTGGTTTCTGTCTCACTGGTTTATCCTGTGTAGATTGAATGTCTGTGGCTGTGGGTCCCTCGTTCCTCCCATCATTCTCTGCGGGTTTCCATATGGATCCTCCATGGTATGACTGTCATCTTATTCAAATAATCAAATTTTGCCAGATAAATTTGAAATGTCATAACCCCGTGACCAGTCTTTTTTTTTTTATTAAAGCATAAGTAAAGTCTGAGAAATTAAAAGGAACCTGTGGAGATTTGCAGATTCAGTGTTATTGCAAAATCTGAATGGTAGAATGAAACAAAACTGCCATTGTGTTAGTTCCTTTTCTTAGTGATGGTACAAAATGCTTGAAAGAAGGACAGTAAAGGAAGGAGGGTTTATTCTGGCTTCAGTTAATAGAGTGGATTATGGCAAGGTGGCAGGTCACTGCACTCCATCTGTGGTGGTGGCAGCAGGGGGCTTGCTCACATTATGAATTCCAAGGAAGCAGAGATAAGACCACCAGGGCCTAGCCATACCAAGTGGCTACATCTGCCGGCGAGGCGCCATATTGGAAAAGTTCCATAATGTCCCCAATTAGCACCATTAGCTAGTGACCAAATGTTCAAACATGTGAGCCCATGGGAGACTTTTCCAAGACAAACTATAATGATCCATTCCACAACCTGGTAGGCTTCTGGGACTGTCATAGCATGAGGCACATCCAGTCCAACAGTAAAGCAATCCATATTCTGAAGAGTTCAAACACTATTCAAAGGTTCAAGGTCTCTTCAGAAACTCCGACAAATGTTTAGCTATGAGCCCCTTGGTAATCCCAAATCAAATTGGCATGCTTGCAATATAAAATAGCACAGAATAAATATTTCTATTGAAATGGAAGGAATGGATAGAGAACAAGTCAACAACTAATCAAAGCAAGACAAAAACCCATCCAAGGCAAACAATAAAATACATAGGTCCATACCTAGCATTTGGAATTCTTGTGTCTCTGGGAAGACCCAACTTGAGGCCCATAAAATTTGTAGCACTTTTGATCTTACTTTTGGGTTAGTCCTAGTTATGGCCTTGAAATCTCCTTCCTACATAGCCTATTTTGCTGGCATTTCCAAATTAGTATATTTCCATTGCAACTTAAATTTCACCATGTCAGCCTCCGATACAACCTGCTCAGGAGGTCCACACAGAAAATCTGACAATGCTCTCTATTGCCTGGCATTAGTGGTTTTTCTGGAACACCCTCTTGGAAACCTTGATGATGCCCTAAGTCTTTGATTCTGCATCAGTACAAAACCACAATATGCATGATGCTGATTTCTGCTGCCATTTCAAAATATAGCCAGGCTCTTTTTACAAGTGCCTGCATGACTGAACCTTGGAAAACATTTTTCTGTATATTCCAATTTGGACAGGGAAACCCTACAGACACTCTTTCTGTTCAGGTATTCTTTACACACAGGCACTTTCTTTTTAAATGAACATTTCCACAAAAAGTTGGTTTTATTTTTTGCATTTTGCAATGTTAAGCAAAATGACGTATGGTAAGAGTGTTATGATTTTCAGAAATGGTACTGACATTTCTAAGAACTAGAAATCCTTAGTCCACAACCACACTTGTAGTTACCTTCTCCACTGCAGGGACAAAACACCCAATCAAAAGCAGATGAAGAGAGCATAAGGTTTACTTTGGATCACCAGCTCAAAGGGAAGCTTCATGGTGATAAAGAAAGGATGGTATATCTGGCATTGCACCTGGCCCCTATGGCTGGAAAGAAGCAGCCATAGCAGGAGCTGAACACATAACTCTGGGTGGAAGAAGTATCACTTGTGGGCTTAGAGCTAATAAGCTTCAAGGTCTGCCTTCAGTGACATATCTGTAGCTTCCAAAGTGACCACAGCTGGGGATCAAGTAGTAAGTTTAATTCCAAACATGTGAGGCTTTGGAGCAGTTTATATTAAAAATACCACATTCTGCCCATGCCTCCCATAGATTCACAACTATTAGGCAAAATCCATTCAGTACAGTAGTGCTAAAATTCCCCATAATCTTTATCAGTCCCAGCACTGTTTAAAATTCTAAGGTCTGAAAGGTAGAAAGAAGGCATAGCAAATAGAGTGAACCATTATAAGATCCAAGTCTGACTCACTTTCTTGACATTGCCTAAACTCAACAAATTAGTTCATTACTTTTGAATTTAGGTTCACTCTAATTTTAGGCCATGGGTAAAACAGCCTCTAGTAGAGTTCCTGAAAGAGTCCCTTTCTGTCAGCAGTTTGGTTGTCCTGCCTATCACTACAATTTCCCATTGAGCTCTAGTTAGAGCATTTTTGGACTTCTCTTTCTATAGCTGTGAACTCTTTCATATTCCTCTGCACAAAGTTTCATATGCCTGGTAAATACAGGCTGAGACTTATCATAGCATTATTGTAGCTGTGACAGAATAACTAAAAGAAGAAAATTAAATGAAGAAGGATATTTTTGTCATTCATAGGTTCTCAGATTACAAATCACCATAGCTAGGATGGTGTTACATTGTGGCTTGATGTGTGTGGGGAGATACATCTAGCTTTTCACATCAAGGCCACCAGGAAGCAGTCATGGGAGCAAAAGCAGAGCTGGGCTATGACCCTCTTCTAGGTTAGACCCCCGTGGCCCAAATTAGCCAGCTGGGCCTTTCATCCTAAAGATTTCACAACCTCCCTAAACAACAGCATCTGGTGCAAAACAAGTGTTCAAACATGTGAGCCTCTGGCAGTAATTTCACATTGAATTCATAATAGACATTTAGAAATACCAACAAATTCAGAATTGCATATGGATTCTAAAGACTGTTAACAACCATGATAATCTATTCATACTATTTAGTTAAATGGGACACAAGCAATAGAAATTCAATGGGTTACTTATCAATCTTGGGTATAAGAAAATTTAAAAGAAAGCCATCTTATCATCTAGCCTACTACATGATATATGAAGCATCCCATGATTTTTCATTAATTTAATGTTTGAGTCTTTGAAGAATGAGCATTATCTGATACTAACATAGGTTTAGATTGTGCTTCATATCAACTTAAATCTACAAAAATCAAATCCCTCTATCTCTTAATGAATTGGAAAAACAAAGCTTCACATCAAATACCATAAAAACAAATTTCACTAAATAGCAGCTACTCTCATTTTATTGACCTGAGGTCATTATACTTCAGAGAAAAATAGATAAAGGACATTTATATATTTTGCAAGCCTAGTCTTCATGAGTAATGTCAAGAAGGCAAAACTTCATTATTGATTAAACATTAGTAAAGTTCCTGTTTATTTAACTATGCCTTGAAGTTCTGGGTTAAAAGAGGGCTCCACACAGAAAATAATCCTGGTAATGGAACTTATATTTGAGTGAGTTTCTTTTGTATATATTGAATTGTATTTTAAAGTGTTCAGTGGGTACACAACTTTAAAGTTGTATTTTATCTCTCTGACCAATATCACTTTAATCATAATCTCATATCTTGCTTGAGAGAACACAGCACCATTTTCAGGCATTCATTAGCTCTTTTATATTTTAAATGTATTAAATTGGTGCAGTCTGTACTTGATATTGAAATAATCAAGTATTATGCTACTTTCAAGAAGATTACAATCTACTCAGACCAACTCAAAGTGTCAAATAAATATAATCAAGAATTTTATCTTTTAAAGAACTACTTTTTCCCAGTTTTTTCCCAGTTTCGAAATACTCCCAGATTTCAAAGTAAGAAGCTGGGAGAAGCTAGTACAAGAAATATGAAATGATGTTTAATATCATAGTTACTAATAAATCTCTTGCCTCTTGAATATTCCTGAGTCAGTACTTAAAAAAGCCATTTCTGAAAAAAAATGCTTAATGAAGCAAAGAATGACTTACATAGGTGATGTTTTTAGTAAATTGGCAGTAAGAAGTCATTCCTCGGTAGTATTTTTTTCTAGAGGATACCATATAGACTGGATTGAAAGAAATACTTGAAGAGTAGTAGATACTATTTTGAGAGGAATGTGTTGCCTAGGACAGAGGTGGAAACACATTTCCTTAATATGATTTAAGTGAGTGAGGCATCATTTTTTTGTTTATTGGTTACATTAAGAGAATGGAGGGCTGGTGAGGTGGATCAGTGGTTAAAGGTGCTTGCCAGCAAAGCTTGGCAACCTGGGTTTGATTCCCGAGTACCTACATAAAACCAGATGCACAAAGTGGCCCATGTGTCTTGATTTTGTTTGCAGTTGGAAAAGGCCTTGGCACACCTACTCTCATTCATTCTCTATCTCTCTCACTCTCTTTTCTCTCTATCTCTCTTGCAAATAAATAAGTAAAGTATTTTTTTCTAAAAAGAGACTAGATGAATAAGAACTATTATTTTTGCATATATAATGAAAAAAGTTATTTTCAAGTGGTCAAGAAGATGTAGAAGATTCATTCAATCAATTTTGTGAATCTAATTGGTTATATAATGGTGAAAGTTTATAAATTATATTAGAAATGTTGACAATGAGTTCAATAATCCCTCTTTACTACAATTGTGCAGCTACAATGGAACAGTAACTCTCATAGTCAGCCACATGCCGATGGGATGAATCTCCAAAGCAGGCACAGTTTTGGGAGGAAAGGTTTTATTGAACTGCAGATCCAGAGGATGTTCTATAAAGGAGAAAAAGGCTGGCCCCCCTTTCCCAGGTCCAAGTAAAGAGAGGAACCCATTACCAGCAACTCCGAAGGCAAGCAAGCACACTCACACACTTGCAAACAGCAGGAACTCCAGGCTTGAACTCAGACTGCTCTTTGCACATGTATAACTGGAATTCCAGACCCACCCCAGACACATCTTAGGGCTGGAACCTCCTATCTGACCAAGGTGACATACCCTCCAGCCAGGCACCTGGAGAAAAACTTAAATAAATTCTTGAATCTATTGGGGGATATTCATTCAATCTACCACAGTGACCAAAGAATGGGAGAGAAAAAAAACTGTTCAGAATAATGTCTACTTAATCTTAGATTTGTATTTTGGAATTTATCAGCAGCATATGACCTGTAACAAAGAATCTATATTCTTCAATTACAGACATTTAGTTATTTCAATTCAAACATCTAAATTTATTCATCCAACAAAATGTATTCATAATTTACCCAAATCACTTAATTTTACATAATTGATTTCTGAATATCTCATAAATGTCACTAAAAGAAATGCAGGAAAATCACATCTGCCATTTTGCATATGCCCTTCTTTCCAGCTTAGAAAATTCTCTAATTTATCATCATTTCTGTGAAACCATGAAGGGATTTTCTTGGTTTATGGACTTCCAACTGAAGTTAAAATAATAACTAAATATGGATAAACAATGATGAGAATGAGCAGATAAAAGTAGCAATGCCAATGATGCATCCATCTGTGTAGATGGGGTGGTTTGTGTAAACTGCCTAGAAATTCAGGGGTTCTTGCTAGGAAACTTGCACAGACATTACTACTAATTATTTTTCTAATTTCTATGTTGAATTCAAACTTTTCAAAGTGACTTATCAGAGATAAAAATAAAACATACTAAAATTTCTTAGATGCATTCTTAAAAAAATGAAATGCTCAGAATAAGGAATATTTAAGAGTTAGAATTGCAAAACATGTTTCTTGGTTTGCCTTAATTTTCCTCTAAATCAAATATATTCTTTTCTTTCAAATATATTCTTTAATAGAGATCATTGTTAAAGTAAGCATATGAAAAATGATACACATAGAAGAAGCTGAAGAAACTGGCTCAGAGATCTCAGTACAACAGAACATGACTGCTGGCTCCTTCTAAGAATTATAATAATTGGTTTGTTACCTCCCCATCAGAGGACTGTGAATCACATGGGTTCTTCTAGACTTTTTTTTTTAAGTAAGAAATCCTCTCTCAGGATTTCTATCTCAATTTCTCTTCTTACAATCTGACAAGTCTGAATTGATGGTTGAATAACTCAATTAAAACTTTTTTGCAGTTTCTCTCCCACTGCCTGAATATTATATAAATGATTCCTATTAAATGTCTGAGTAAAGTGAAATGACTTTGCAGGAGATGAACCTTTGATAGCTAGGGATTAACTTTTCTATGTTTGCCCATGGAAGGTCCTTTTTGATTCCTTATAAGTGGGTTCTAATGATATAGAAACTCCATTTATCATGGTACATTAATTAGGTGTGCTACACTCCCTAAGATAAAATGGATAATAAAAATGTAAAGCCAGATGAAACAACTTTCCCTCTTAAGGATGTTAGGAATTAGGTTATTCAAATATGAAGCA
>PVHP010018404.1:0-33154 GCA_004024765.1 Zapus hudsonius | reverse complement strand
TGGGATGAGTACTAAGATATACAGGATCCCTTGCCACAAGGACTAATACAGACAGCCCACAGAGGAGGATATACAACTGATCAGGGATGGGGAGGGGGGGAATTGGGGAATTCGGGACAACAACGCATGGTTTGCCCACTAAATAATGTAACTCATTATGGACAATAAATATATATTAAAAAAAAAAAAAAAAAAAAAAAAAAAAAAAAAAAAGAATGCTTAGGTTAATTTATATCCAATTTAAGTCTTCACCTTTCACTTAGGCTGTCAGGAAATGTCAATAAGTGTCAATTTTGCCAATGGCTTTCTGAAAGTTATTATTCTTTTCAGTAAGTGTTAAGTAGACTGTAACTTAGCTGTACATTGACCTTGATTAAACTGTCATACCTTATGAATATAACATGACTAGCAACATGACCATTACTACTTTATATTTAAAAAAATAGAATTGACTGAAATAGAAGCAACCAATTCTAAATGATTTAGGCATGATGTATAAAGTATTTATATAATACCAACTTATATCTAGATAAAACATTCTTTGTTCCATTTATATTTTCCTAAAAGATGACTGAGGCTATTCCCATGTTAACACACCTTCTCCTTTCCTTCTACCTCAAAAATAGCTGATTTTTCTGACCTCTAACATTATCCAAACTAATAAATCTACTTTAAAAATTGCATATTAAATCTTGAGTGTAGATGCCTAGTAGAGGGATAGCTGGGTCTATTGGTAGCTCTATATCCTGAAAACTTTTGACTTTCTATCTCATATGTCGACCCTAATTTTCATATTTGTACATATGTAAAATGGGATGTGAGAGTGAAAAAGGTTTTGAAACTGAGTAGAAGCCTCCTGGAGGAGAGCAAGGCGATGAGGAAAGAAGAGGGAAGGGCATAAGGACACCTGCGACCTAAGAGCAGAAAGGAGGCCATGATGGGGTCAAGGCACAATGTAAGAAAGAAGAGAGAAGAGAAACAAACATAAATTTAGTTTGAAAAATGACATAAGAATCCTCATTCTTTATATACTAATAAAATATGAAAATTTTAAACAAATCACTGGTTTGGTATTTTTGAGTTTGTAGAGTTACTAGGAATTATTGATAGGTTGGTATGTTAGTAGACTAGAGTAATGAACAAGACTAAATGAAATCTTACATTCTAGATAAGGTGCAGCCCTGAGTGTTCCCCTGTTAGAGGTCAATGAAAAGCAAGCAATGAATCAGTATATCCAGGAACAATTGCTCACATTGTCCTTGTGCCAAAGACCTTGAAGAAAATATTCTTACCATTTTGTAGACTCATGTTATAAAGCAAAGGAATTGAATGGCCAGAGTAGAAAATAACTGAATTATAGAGGAGAAAAGAGTTTAAAAAAGCATTTTAAATGAAGTGTTCTCTGCCAAGATGTCTCTCGTGAGCAAGTCATGTAGGAAGCAGATGGCCAAATCGGTCTTTCCATAATGCCAGAATCCAGTGAACAACAATAACAGTATATTATAAGCCCTGTTGGTTTTATTGGCATTAATTCCTCAATAGTCCTGATTTCACTTGATATCCATGATCAGTGAGAGGCACAACTTCTTTTATTTCAATTTTAATTTCTAATATCAAGTCTCTAATCATACATTACACTGCACACAACATATGTAGGTTACAAAATGTCTAAGAGAGTTAAAACACATCTAGGATTTAAAGGGTCTTACTGAAGGCAAGAGCAAAGAGTTACCTCAGGTGCTAAATGAAATATTAACATAAGAACCATAGCCAGACAACTGTCCTGTCATGATATTGCCAAGACACAGAGTTGGTTCAAAGAGTACCAAGTTTCAGGCTTATTGGGCTGGTGCAATGGTCATTTCCTGAAGTGCAGAATGTCATTCATGGGCCCATGCTGAACTATAGGCACAGGAACAGAGCCAAAGGGAGTTTATCTCCAGAGCCAAAGGGAGTTTATCTCCTGTTGACCAATAACACACAGTGGATGGTATTATGGACCAATGGATGGTGCCCTATCCCAATGTGAGGAATTCTCCTTTTATTTGATCCAGGTAAGGGTGTTGTGAAATTTATTATTCTTGCATAATCAATAAATTCCTGGGCTTGATTTTTATGGTTTTAATATGTCTGTATTACTGATTTAATTTGATAAACTCATAAGTACTAAAATGATTTGCAATTTTCTATCATTTTGACCTTATATTTTGTGCTGGATAGGCATAAAAAGTTATAGAGTCCTCTACCTTAGCAAGTTCAGCCAAAATGGATCAAAGCACTAATAAAATGAAGTCGCTTAGGCCAAGGCATAGACTGAAGGTAACCACTGTACACAATATGGAGGCAACAGCACAGGCTTGTTTCCATGGTTCTTGATGACTTTTTCATTAAGATTTCTAACAATTACACTTCAGGGAGTATGGTTGTTCAACAGAGACACGAGTTTGCTGGTGCCTCTGTTAGAGTCTCCAGTAGTTGGCTGTTTATTCATCTGGTGGCAGGGGTGAGCATGCCCCATGAAGCCAGCCAGGAAAAGCCTTTGTGATAGCCTGGGGTTGATCTCCAAGATCACATAGCATCTTGGTTTGTATCAAATTCCTCAGCCACTTGACTTGTGAATATGAGGTGGATAAGACTATATTTCTGAGCAAATGTCATCAAGTGTGTAAAAGAATCACTGCTTTATGAATTGGTTTTGATGATATAATGTGTATGGCATTTCATAGCGTCTTGTGTGAGCTATTTCAATAAAGATTAGTTATTATTGGCTTGGGTTGACATTTAAGTATATTTATTTAAATGTTACAAATAAGTAAGTTTGGAAACAATAATACTTGCTTTTGATCATCAATATTAGGTGTATTTTAACACATACATATATGTACACCAAACTTTAATAGCTGTTTATTTTTGAAAATTTTGTCTTATTTAAATCTTGAAGAATGCGTGTATTTTATCTATAGATCTTTAATTTTGGAACTGTTTTAAAAACTTCCTGTGCTTTGCCAAGGGAGACCTTATTATTTTCCAATGAACTGGTGCCTCTAAATCCTCACCCTCAAAGCTCCTTAATTGTACTGAAAGGCAAAACATTTGTTCACATCATTGCTATAGGTATTCATTAGGTAGGGCTATATTCTAGTCATAGGCATAATGGAATTACATTACGTTAACACAGAAATATAAAGTGCAATATGCAAAAACAAGCACGATAACATAAAAGTATTTAATAACTGATGACTTGGAATAGCACACCCTTGGATCTCTATTAGTTGGTAGAAAATTGTTTTTTTTTTCCTCATTCCAAACTTAAAGTTACAGTTTTTTCCCCTTAATAAGGGAAGTTACTTTTGCATTTCCATGGAGGAATATATGACTTTATTTGAAAATCATTTAAATGATTAAATATATGACTTTATTTGGAACTGAAAATCATTTCAATGATTCAATAGCATTATATATATGTATATATATATACACATATATATATATATATATATATATATATCAGAGAAAAAGTTTATGTTGAATAATTATGCATGTGTTTCTGTTTTTCAGAAGAATTAATTTAAATTATCCCAAGCACTCATCTAGTGGTAATCACCACCATAAATTATTTATTAATTTTATGAAAGTGGCTAGTTTAATCTATGGTGGGCAAGTACATCATTATAGCCAATTCAGTTTGCAATATCTTTTGTCTATTGACTTAATTCAGGAAGTTTACCATTAAGGTAATGTTGCTTTTCATTCTTCTTAATAGCTAATTACATAGTTGAAACTTAGAGTTATAGGACTTTTACTTATGCATCACACATTGTCTTGTTAACCAATGTCATGGCTTGATCCAGGTGTCCCCCACAAACAAATGTATGTGTTCTCAATGATTGATCCTCAGCTGATGGCAGTTTGGGAATTACAACCTCGCTAGAGCTGTGTTGTGGGGGCAGGCTTTTGGGGTTATAAGCCAGCTTCCCCTTGCCAGTATTTGGCACACCTTCCTGCCGCTGTTTCCAGTGTTGTGGCAGAGGTGATGTCCAGCCCTCTGCTCATGCCATCGTTTTCCCTGCCAGGATAGAGTCTCTCCTCGAGTCCATAAGCCAAATAAACCCATTCCTCCACAAGCTGCTTTTGCTTGGGTTCTTTCTGAGTAGCAACTAGAAATCTGACTAAAACAACCAATTATGCAGAAATTAAAATAAGAGCTAACTTGATATATTTTACATTGTAAATTAACAGAGACTTCCACTGACCTCATGTTCTTTATGTAAACATGAAGAAAATAAAAAAGAAAGGCTTTCTCAAAAGTAGTTTCCATTAGTGAGTAGAAAACTACATAGCATCCCAAATACTGTTTCCTAGTTGAGATTGTAAGATTGCTTTTCATTTTCTTATTTCAATTTGTGGAGGACAGTGGTGATATGTGGAATCCAAACTATTCAGAGACTCTGAGAAGTTAATCATTTGCTGTGGTGCACACTGAATACTCAGTATTCCTCTAACATAGCACCAAAAGGAAACTCCTGGTATGTTGCCTGGTGTCCCATGACAGCAAACAGAGCTTAATTGATTGGTATAAAATATCTATTGCATTTCATAGCAAATTTCATTTTTAAGATATTGTAACATAGTCAAATGAACTTGCCCTCTCTTCACTTGGCAAATTTTTCTTCTTAGAGAAATTATTTGGTTAACATCATTGTCTCATAAAATTTATCTTCCTTCTGACAATTAAGCCTTTTGCTATGTAACACTGGATTAAATTCATTGAATGCTACCATCGAGAAAACAAGAGATCCATGGGCAAAGCAATTCATTCTCTTAAGTCTTTGCTAGGATTACAAAAGTTATATTTTTAGTACACTTAATTTATTTTAGTACATTTTAAAAAAATTTATTTTTTAATTTTTTATAATTTCACATAGGTATATAATGCACTTAGACATATTTACCCCTTGATACTCTTATTTCTCTCTCAATCCTGCTAGGTCTTTCTTCCCAATTGTTCCCCTCTCTACTTCAATGTCTTTATTTGTGTGTGTTTATGAATGTGTGTGTGTGTGTGTGTGTGTGTGTGTGTGTGTGTGTGTGTGTGCATTCCACACTAAGTTTAATGAGCATTCACAACATGAACATGAGGGGAGGTTATTTACTGGAACATAGGAACCTTTCCACTGGCCACACTGTTGAAGAACATGACTTCCCCTTCACCTAGAGGGGTAAATTGTAATGCCAGGATCAACTTTGTGCATAAAAACGCAGCTGCTATGGGTTCATGAGGAAAACGGCCAGGTCCTATCATCTAACTTCTACATTCCACATGACCCTTCACCATGATGTGCTCTAAGACTTAGCGGGGGTAAGGGGTGATGTAGATGTCCCATTTAGGGTTAAGCATACAATAGTCACTTGGTTGCAGAATTCTCAGTTGTTTGGACGCATCTGTGGTAACCTCTGCTCACCTCCAAACGAAAACAAGAAGCTTCTTTTTTTAAACAATAGATGAGAGCAACACTAATCGACTGCTATAAATATAAATATACTTTTTAATATTTTATTCATTTTCAAGGAAAGAGAGAGAGAAGACAATGGGCTAGCCAGAGCTTCTAGCCACTGAAAATAAATTCCAGATGGATACTGGCGACTCAAACTGGGGTCATCAGGCTTTGCAGGCAAGTTCCTTGTTTGCTAATCTATCTTTCCACCTCAAAATATAAAGCAGTTTGTCAATCTGTACATTTAGAATAACAACAATGACAGAGTCCTTCTTAGGGCTTATAACACCCTCAACCATGGACTTTTGACCCTGTTTCAGTATCAGGCATGAAATCTGCCTTATGGAATGGGCCTCAGAGCCACAGAAAATGGTTGTTTCTCCCCTATTAGAATCATGTTCCTACTGCCTCTGTGGATACATCTCATCTGACAGGTCCACAGATGGATAAGACTGTTCATGGATGTTTTTCTCCTTGAAGCCTACACAGTGTTTTCCAACAGTACAAAAGCTAGCCATTAGGGAAAATGGATCTGAGTAATTTCTATTTGACTCTCTATGTCTTGCAACCAAAGAGCAGTGTTGCAGTCAGCTTTCTAGTTGCTGTGCAGAAATAACCCAAACGAAAGTGGCTTGTGGAAGAATGGGTTTATTAGGCTTACGGACTTGAGGGGAGACTCCATCCTGGCAGGGAAAACAATGGCATGAGCAGAGGGCTGGACATCACCTCTGCCACAGCACTGCAAACAGTGGCAGGAAGGTGTGCCAAACACTGACAAGGGGAAGCAGGCTTATAACACCCATAAGCCAGTCCCCAACAACACAGCTCTAATGAGGTTCTAATTCCCAAATTGCCATCAGCTGAGGATCGATCTATCAGAACACATTCATTTGTTTGTGGGGGACACCTGAATCAAACCATGACAAGCAGTATTTAGCACTGGGGATTTACCATCTAGTGTTGTTGGACAACCCAAAGCAACAACAGTGGCCTGTATTTGCTTGAAGGGCTTCTGTTTTCTTCATGACCAGTAACTCATAAGAAGATATTTCATCCCAGGACGAGGATCTTTGTTTAATAACTATGGCTTCTGGTTACAGCATTATCCACCCATATAGGGTACTTTCATTGAAACCCTTTTTGTGGTTAAAAACTTGAAATATATTTTCTGAATTACTGAGATGATTTCTTTTACAGATATTAGCTCTTTTGTTTCACAATAAAAAAGTTGATTTGGGTGCTTTTTATGTCAAACCTCATCTTTTTTTGATCAAAATTAAACAAAGAAAAAAAGCACACAGAAATAGTTGAATTATCAGTATATTGAGATATCCGATTGTGCTTTGGACAGTATCACTCCAAGCATTCTATAAGGTTTATCCTGCACTTAAATTTAGCTACAGATAATTTTGCTTTTGTGACACAAGGATTCTCTTTATAATTTTAATAATTCTAGTTAAAGTGAGTAAAAGTGTTACTTAGATTTCATTAATTTCAATATTGTTCTCAAGCTTTATATATATATATGAATGATAAGGCCAAGTCTTTCTAATTTAAACAAATTGAGAAGGAACTTGTATTCCATGTTGGGAATCAAAAGAAATAAATTTTCACTGAGGCATTTTTTTCAAAATTTAAGGTTTCCTAACGTGTTTGTGCCTGTTTGTGCTATCCATATATTTCATGAGCTTTAGAACAATACTATAATGATACTCTTAAGTAGACTAATAACAAAGCTAAATGGGCAGAGGGGATCACACAGTGTATAAACTCCTTGCTACACAAGCATGAGAACCTGAGTTCAGATCACCAGAATCCATGTATAATTCCAATTCTTGAGGCCCAGGCCTATAGACGAAGCTCTGGAATGACAGAGATAGGGAAGTCCTAGGGCTCAGTAGCTAGCTGTCTATCCCAACAGGTGAGCTCTAGATTTAATGAGAGACCCAGATGAAAGATTGAAAGTGTGAGGAGTGGCTAAGGAAGATGCCCTACATCTACTTCTGTTCTGTACATACACATACACACATACACACATGCATGACCCCCCCACCAAGAACACTCATGTCTCCCACACTCATTGGAACAGACATACACATTCCAATAGCCAGCAATTTCCTAGGTCAGAGCTGAATTCATTGTTTCACTAGTGTGAAGATTAAAGATCCTAAACACAGAGAACACAAGGGTTAGCAAGCCAAGTTTCATTGAAAAGTAAAGTCACAGTTCCCTACAACACTGTGGTGCCTTGAAATTGGATTGTCAAGTAGTATCCTGGACAAGAGGTTTTATATTTTAAGAAACAGCCTGATTGACCACTTTCCTTATGTAAATTAGGCAAGAAGTTGGGATGAACTTGGTTGGTTTATTTGAATGCATATGGATGATCTTCATTGATCAAGGGAACCTGTGAAAGAGCTCATACTCAGAAAAAGCTCTGCAGAATATTCCAAGGAGGAAGAATAGGGAACAAATGTTGAAGGTCATCCAACATTATTGATTTGTCTGGAACTTTAGGATTTCAGCTCAAGAACTCTGTTGTTTGGGCTTATCACTAAGTGTGCTGAGTACTAACCCTTCTGTGCACTCAGACTGCCTACTGATTTTGCCAGGAATGTAGATGTTTTTGTATATTTAGGCCTGTAGCCCTGACTACAGAATGGGGGCTGTTTGTTCCTAATTCCAACACACACACACACACACACACACACACACACACACACACACACACAGAGTGTATATGTATATATTTAAGAAGACATAGAAGGAAAAAACATATCCCTCAAAACTATTTAAAATTGAGACGTGTCACTTAAACTTTAGTTATCAAACAGTTAAATTTTCTTATAGTCTCCATGTCCTGACAAAATTTAAAAAAAAGAAGAAGATGCAAGGACGGAGTTTCATGCTTAAGGCATTTATAATTCATACATGATGTATACCGTGGGCAAAGTCGGTTTAGAAATGGAAAGGGAGATCTGGGAGGAGAAAGGTTAGGAATGTTTTTTTCTCAAATGGCATGGCCTGTAGGAATGCCCTGGAGTGTCTGTCGAGGACATGTTGTATTTCCCTGGTTTTTCTCCACGAATTGACCACACTGGGAAAAAGTATAGGGCTCACCTCTTCCTTATTGTGTTTCTCTTATGTGCATCATAACAAATTATTGCTACACTGGAAGCAGCTAGATATTTCTACATTTAATGAAACTGGTCTTACTGTTTCTCTAGAGTTTCATTTTATTAACTTTTTGACAAAGATCAATGTAAAGAATAATATGCACAGTGTACTCTGCTTAATACATACTTTTGATTACAACCTGTTTGTTTTGGTGAGAGCATATTGAAGATGATGAGCAATGATTACTAAAAATTGATTTTGCATCATCGGTTGCTTGGTATTTACCTTATGATATTATATACAAATTGTTGGTCTTCAGGGGACTAGGGAGAAGGCTCTGCAGATAAAAGCATGTGCCACTGAAGAATTAGATCCTGACTTTGCCTGAGGCTGATTCCCCAGGACCCACATCTGGAACACCAGTCCTCTGGGCAGCAGAGAATAGAAAATTGCTGGTGCTCACTGAGAAAGAATGGCAGTTGTGGGTTGAAAGGAAGACTGTCTCAAGGAAAGACAATGAATGATAAGAGGAGAGCATCCAAAGTTTTCCTTTGGCCTATGTCTCTCTCTCTCTCTCTCTCTCACACACACACACACACACACACACACACACACACACACAACAGGACACACAACACATCACACCCTATACCACACCAAACACAATCTACACCCACAGAAATGCACTTCAAAAAGTGTGTGTGTTTTCAGTTGCTTAAAATCCATGACCAATAACCCAAATTACATATGGGTGAAACCAGTACTGTGTTCTCATTTCATTCCTTGACAATGAAAAACTCCATGAGGACACATCATCAAACATCTTTAATTCTGTGACACGTAAATTTCTCCTTGGACTGGATCAGCAGTCTATGATTTAATATCTGTATTGAAAAGAAAGCTAAATTACTCCACAAAACTTTTGAAACCAGAAGTGGTAATGTTTGTGAGAAAGTAATACGTGCAATGCCTGATCCAATTCTGCAAAACAGCAGACACGGTCACAGGAGCATTGTAGCAAAGCACCAGCCGGCTGAACCTACGGAGTGTATAAGCAGTGTTCTCTCACATCTGCATGGAGCAATGCTCTCAGCACTTTCTTAAAAGTAGAATTCGTTTTCTGTATCTCATGAAAAAAATGTTTCAGACAACACACTATTTAAGACAGCATTTTAGAAATAGTTGTTACTTTTTCATGAAGTTCTTGTGTTGAGGATGGACACATTGCTCAATGGTAAGGTGTTGGTTGAGTGAGCCAGATTTCCTGGGTTCCATACCCAGTACCACAAATAATAAATATCTGAAAATAAAAGGATCAGACTTTTACAATGATGAGGTATTTAAAAACGAATTTATCCAAATGGAGTGTAGCACACCTGTATTAGTCAGGGTTCTCTAGAGGAAACAGAGTTGAGAGATTGGATTATAGTAAAAGGGAATTTATTGGGGTAGCTTACGACAGTCCAACAATAGCAGTCTGCAGGCCCACTGGTGAAGGAACCAGTAGCTGTTCAGTCCACGTGGCTGGTTGTCTCAGCAGTCCCAATCCAGCCCAGAAGGCCTGTCGGCTCCCTGGGGAGCTGCTGCTCTTCAGAGGAAACTGGGTTCTGATGTCCAGGAAAGGTGGGAGAGCAGGATGCAAGTTCAAGTCTCGAACCAGCACCAGCAGCAGGGGAGGAAGGAAAAAAGAAGGAAATTTTCCTTCCCCCCCCCAAGCTTTCTTATATCCAGTCTCTTCTGGAAGGCCCACCCACTTGGGGGAAGGGCAACTCAAAAGGAGGAACCTCCTCCTTTTGTCAATCCTTTCTGCAGGCAAGCTCAGAGACCTAACCAAGATTACTGTAGATTATTAAAGATTATTATAGATTATTAAACAAGGCAAGTTGACAATAAACTTAACCATCACATGACAGAAGGATAATTTTCCAAAAAAGGGGTACTTACTATTGCTCTGCTACACTTTACTAAAATTGATAGTAAGATTGGAAAGCAAATCATCATAGTTTTTAGGAAAGAAGATTAATACTTCCAATGGAAAACTGTGTCTGGATAGCATTCTCTTATTCTTTTGTATTTGTGAATAAATTTTTCATGCATTGGTTTCAACTCAAGAAATTTTAAAGAGATTGAGATTTAGTACTGCTGTGATTCTAGTTTTGCATGCCAATGAATGCCCAGAAATCAATATTAGTGGAGAATGTGCTTGGAACATAGGGGCAAAGTTAAAAACAAGCAAACAAACACAGTCACACTTCAAAAGGAACATATAGTCCCCAGTTAACTAATAGATTTATTACTACCTAGACAAAAGAGACTTATAAGCTAAAAACACATTGATGTTATAATGGCATCTTATTTGATTAACTACAGACTAGCATTAACCTTTACATAGGCACAAATTAATAGTGAATTTTATGAATTTGGAGTTCTTTAATTTTTTTCTACTTATCCATGCCTCAAATATTTGTAATAATCCCAAATGCTATTTAATAGTTATCATAATGATACATAAAGATGTCTTTTATTTATCTTCCATATAAAAACATTTTACAGGAAGAAAATATCATTCCATGTTCTTTTAAATCTTATATTAAGTACATGTTTGATATATATATCTATATATATATCTATAGATATATATATACAGTATGTTGTGCGTTAACTGGATTTGAAATTATCACAGAATATGTAGATTTTTCTAGTTTATTTTAAGATTAATAATTGTAGTACTGTTAATGAAATTAAGAACATTCAATATGAGAGGAACATTATTTGTTTAATATTATGTAATAATAGGTTATTATTGACCATTGTGGCATGAGTCTCATATTTTATATTACTTGGTGATTTGTATTGTTTCTTTGTCTCTTCTTGCCATCCAAGAACATACCTGTACACAGAAATATTCCTTCAGTTTGATGAATACAATATTATCAATACATTAATAATTAATTGAATATATATTTAGGCATATGTTTACATTTGATCCTTCTCATGAATGATCTCTGCCATGTCCATTTGCATATAAGCTAGAAAATCGATTTTTATTAATTAGAAGATGTGATAGTCACATAGTCCTCCCTCCTTTATGGTGGGCTTTTCATGGAAACATGGAAAAAATGGCAAAAGTATTATGTTTTAACATAAGTAGTAATATATGGTTTTAAGGAAAATATCATAGAAGTCTAATATCTTGTCCCTAGGTCTGTAGAAAAATAATTGTAGACTATGGACTTTTAATTTGATTATACTAAATATGCTTCATGTTTACTAAGAAAGGTAAGACTAATCTCAGACACATATTTTTAATGGACCATATCTTCTTGACCTACTATGAAAGAGTTAGAAATATTATCCTAGAGGGCTGGAGAGATGACTCAGCGGTTAAGGCACTTGCCTCCAGTGCCTAAGGCCCCGGGTTCAATTCCCCAGGACCCACATAAGCCAGACCCACAAGGTGGTGGCCCTGGTGCTCTCTCTCGCTCTCTTTTTCTCTCTCTCTCTGTATCTCTGCTTGAAAATGAATAAATAAAATATTAAAAAAAAGAAATATTATCCTAGGAATGTTTTGGATTTTTCTCATCCAATTTAATTATTTATTTAAAATCCAAGATAACTCTAGCTTTATGGATAAGCTAACATAGAATACATTGCATATAAATTGAAGCGCTGTTTTAGAAGACATCTCTTATTTGCACTTAATTGACAAACATGAATTGTTAATATTTATGGAGAACAAAGTAGTGTTATAATATATGCAAATATTACAGAATTATTAAACCAAGCTAATTACCATACTGACCACATTTGATACTTGTCATTTCTTGGCGTTAAGACATTTTAATCCACTCTTAGTATTTTGACATCAAACAGTGTGCTGCCTCCTAGCCATCAGGCTGTGCCTTTTGTCACTAAAACTTGACACTATCAGTGAAACTTTATTTGGTTAACATCTTGCCTTTGCTATTCCCTCCCCTTTCCTCTTCATTCCACTCTACTTCTGTGAATTTCAGCTGTTCAGATTCCACATATAAAATCATGTAACATTTTTCTTGATGTTTCCTAATTATTTCACACACTATGCAGCTACCTTTGAAATCAATCTGTGGGATTTCTTTTTCAAGTTTTACTTTTGAGCTACGACACTCCTGATGTACATGTTCACACATGCCTAATCTCCGAGTTTCTAGGAAGGATTGTTAAAAAACATCTCTTGAAGATATCTCATGCAGTGGATGTGTGTGAATGCAGCTTAACTTGGTGAGAAGAATGGAAGACCACACTGAGATTGCATTAACTGCCAACTGTGCAAAAGCACTGACTCAGAAGTGTATCCATGAATAACTGTGCCACGCTAGAGGAGCCTGGCTGTCTTCTATTGATCCCAATTTCAAGAATTTGAAGACGTTGATGTCAATCAGAATGAAGATAAAAACTAAAAGCCATAGAATTTTCAATATTATAGTTAGAACCAGGCATCAACCTACAAAGAGCTGAACTTGAACATGTGTTAACCCTTAACCTTCAGAGGCCCCTTGGGCATGGATATTAATTAGCATGTGAGCTTTTGCTCAGCATAATAACCATAAATGTGTGGTAATAAATATGTGCCATGTTCTACTGTGACATATATCTAAAAAGCATAATTCTAAAGTGAGGCATTACTTTATTTTCCTATTGTGTTCTGATAGATAATTAAATGTCTAGGAGCTGGTAATGATATCTTAATAAGTCCTTGAAATAAATGGCTATGTCTTCTAGAGAGTGGCAAATAAGTAAATCACTTGAGTTGATTTTTATATCACTGGGAATGCAGTCATGAGATGAAAGTCTTGCTAAGCAGATGAAGGGCATAAAATAGGTTTATTACTTCTGAAAATGCCAACTCCTTGTAACAGCTTACTGAATGTCCCTGCCACAAGAAAGGTCAGTGTGCAGGAGGTGACTAATACTGCTGTCAGAGAGCTCATATATGTCAATGCCATTTTTATTGCACATTTTTGGCCATATGTTGAATAAAAAGAATATAATTTTTATCTACTTGGGAAAAGCCTACACAATGGGTAGAATATATTTAAATTATCAATGTCTGATTAAAATATCATCATAAATAAATAAAACCTATTATATTTCTATAACTGTTAAAATATCTAGAATTATAAAATGGATAGTAAAAAAAATACCTCTGTGAAAAAAGGCTATTTTCTGATACCTTTGATATACGTAGAACAGCTTCTTAGATGACCCTTTGATGAGGCAATGTGGTTAAATTTACAAAATATTCAAGTGGACAGCTTACAAGCAACACAAGTTTATTCTCACATTACAAACTGACCTCGTGTCTCATGAGAGTTAACTTTCTGCTTCATAGGCAGCAATTTCTGACCTCTTTCCGCTGAAAGAAATTCATTTTTCAAAGGACCTGTGCTTTACCACCCTGTGTGGGGTTAGGATTTGAGCCTTATGATAGGTTTCTAGATGAGTATTTATATGCTACAGCTGTGAACTGTGAATATCCAAGTTTGGATTGGGAAAAGGATCATAGCTAATATTTCTTATACATGGTTTCATAGGTGGTTATAAAAATACTAGGATGCAATTAAAAATAAATGTCTTTGGTATTTGCATAATCTCTGGCATATTGTTTTCATGCAATACCTACTTGATAAGTGCATGAATATATAAATAATGGATTAAAATGTATCAAATAAAAACTCTAGGTTCTATTCTATCCTGAATTCTGGGTGTATCAAGCTCAAATACACTAAATAAATCTAGCTTTTTAGTTCCTTCAGCTTTAATGGCTCCAATGTATTTTTGTTGGAGATTGAGAGTTAAGGTTGTAAGATACAGAAATCCCTCAAAGTGCCTGAAGAACTGCCCTGGTAAGGAACAGAAAATGATTTTATAATGTTTCTCTGAAATTGATCTATATATTTGAGTCCCACGTTTAAATATTATTATCCTTGAAATAAAGTGAAACATATTTAGTCCCTGAATGTATTTTCTATACTATATACTTGCTCATTTTTTACCAGCATATAACTTAAAACTTAGTAAGATGTGAACATGGTGGCTGTTCCTTAATGTGTAATTCAAAAACTTATTCTGAATAAATTGTTTTTATTCACTCTAGGAAAGTTATCTGGCCCTGAATTTTGACAGACTAAAGTACACCAAAGAAAATGGCAATTTTTAGAAGCATCAAATTATATTTCTTGGGGAAAATATCTTTTACAATAATATGATTGACCCCTGGGCATAGTGTGTCCTTAGATTGTCACTGCTGTATCATTTATATTAGAAAGAAACATTTCAAAGGTGGGAAGAAGGGTGGAGGCATTTGTCACATAGCTATGCGAGGACATCTCAGATAATTCGATGAGCTCTGAGATGCATGATGGTCTTGGTTTTCTTCTACCATCTCTGTATTGGTTAAAAATGGAGAGATATTCTTTTGTGATCTTTATGATTTATAAAAATCATATTAAAAACTAAGATGAGGCAAGAAAAGTTAAAAATAAGTAAAAATTATCAAATGTTTTCATGATTATTAGGTAAAACTAATATGTTTTCAAGTATTGCAGACCTCTATGTCTCCACCAATTCCCAAAGCTAAGAAAGGTACAATAGGAAAACCCATAGAAAAGATGCCCCTGTATGGCTGGGGCCCCCACCAATGCATTTTACAAATATATTTATTATTCCGTAATGATAAAATTTCATGTAGACCCTTCCACCAGGAGCACAGCATTTAGAATCTGTGTTCTCAGGCCGTGATTACTCACATTTGGTTTAAAAAACACCATTTTTTGTCTCCTCATTGCACAGTAGTGACTTTACATTATACTGAAAAGGTTGAAATTAAACATTTGGAACTGCTCAAGCAAAAGTTGAGATTAACAAGTTTAATTTTTTTTAATTTTTATTTTTAATATTGTTATTTATTTACAAACAGAGAGAGAGAGATAGAAGAGACAGAGAGAATGGGTGCACCTGGGCCTCCAACCACTGAAAACAGATTCCAGATGCATGTGCCAGTTTGTATGGCTTTAGGTGGACACTGGGGAATAGTAGTCAGGTTTTTGGGCATTGCAGGTAAGCACCTTAACCACTGAGAAAACATTCCAAACCAAATATTTTTGAATTAAAAGTTTCCATAAAAATTATTAATTTAAATTTTTGATTTCATAGAAAAGGGGAGGAATCCAAAGTAATTCAAATTTCAAAACAATGGTTTCCCATGAGGATGGGTAATTAGAACTTGGATTTATTCATGCATGGTGTCCGTTCCATGAAATAATGATATCCCCTGGTTCATCTCTAAAAGCACAGTACCATGTCACTCAAATGTCAAAAGATAACTGAATAATAGTTTTGTTGCTATGACTGATATTCTTAACATTGGCTGAAGTGGTTTGAATCAGAAGCCCTCCCATAAACTCATGTGTTTGGAATTGCTGGTCTCTAGCTGATGGCAAGTTAGCAAGTAGAGTCTTTTTAGAAGAGGTGTGTTTCTGGGGGGCAGCATTAGGGTGTTTTAACCAGCCTCCCCTTACCAAAACTGAGATCACTTTCATGCTGCTGTTTATCACTTGCTGTGGCAAGGAGGTGATGTCCAGACATGGTTCATGTTATCATTTCCCCTGCCATCATGAAGTCTTTTCCTGGAGACTGTAAGCCAAAATAAAATGTTTCTTCAGCTGCTTTTGGCTGGGTGCTTTATCTCAGCAAAAAGAAGATAAGCATAACATTGGTATAGATGGTAGATCCAAGTGCAATGATTTTCAAACAAAAGTGCCAACCCACTCCTCACTGTTTTCTCAACAAACCACACATGTCCATTCTTTCTTGATTTAATAATTACCTTAATGTGTTTCTGGGTCTGGTTAGAATTAGAAGGAAAGGGAAAAGTGAGTAAAATAAGAAGAAACCCTGATCCTTTTTAAAAACAGTTAAGACCTATATTTTAAATATAATAATCACCTTTGATTGACATTCCAACATTTAAAATACTATAATTTTAAGTAATAAATTATATGGGTCATATTATAAGCAGAAAGAAAATAAAGGAATAATCACAGTGGTGTGGATATAATCAAGAAGCTTTCTGAAAAGGTCGACTGGCATAATAAATACAAGGACAGATCAAACTTGAACAAAGTTAAGAAAAGAAACTTGGAATATGAGAACTGAATAAATGTGTAATTAAGCATTTGATAAAATGACATTAAAAAGCAATAGGATTTCTGTGTATGAAATGAAACATGGTAGGCGTGCATAATAGTTCTATTAAATGATTACATATAGATGACAAAGAAAAGATTGATAGGTGATAGTGATAGATAAATGAGTAGATAGATTGATTGATAGATACATAGGCAGCTAATAGAAGATTGTACCCACAAGGTACACTGTGTCTGCTGAAGATGGATTTCTGGATTCCCTTTTCATGTGATGTTGGCAATAAACATTAAGGAGCTAACTATGGCACACATATATAATGTTATTCAGGATTAAAGAAGTAACTTCTGTAAAGTTTATTATGGTAAAATGGGACTCTATGAATTCAATTAAACTTAATTATTTTAGTAAAGTATAGAGATATGATATTCAAATATGAATTGGAAAGACTCCATCAAGGCAGGGAAAATGATGGCATAATTAGAGGGTGGACATCACCTCCGCCACAGCAAACAGTGGCAGGAAGGTCTGCCAAACACTGACAAGGGGAAGCTGGCTTATAACCCCATAAGTCCCCTCCCAACAACACCGCTACAACAAGGTTCCAATTCCAAAACTGCAATCATCTGGGATTCATGCTTTCAGCACACATTCATCTGTGGGAGACACCTATTAAGACTTAACCATGACACAGGTCTGTATGAGTGTATATGCTTTCCTGAAAGTTCCACTTCTGCCATGGAACAGCAGGGCAGAAAAGCCCTGAATAGATACCAATACTTTGCTCTTGAAATTTCCAGCCCCAAGTACTTGCATGGATCTGCCCAAGGTTGCTTATACATTCACCTTTTGAAAGAAAACTGTTACTTTCAAAACATGACAATTTAAATAAAGTTATCACATATCTGTAAAGACTTTTGTGGTGACAAAATTTTCAAGTTATTTGTATAAATTCCTTAATCAAGATAATACATATATTACCAGATATGTGTGTGTAAGAAATTGCTAAACTGTTTTCCAAAATGGATACAATGCTTTTCATTCTCAGTTACTGCTGCTGGGCATCCTTACAAACTTTTGTTCCTGACAGTGCTTTTGAATTTTAGCTATTCTAAGACTATTAATGTTTATTATAATATATGGAATTTACTTCAATTTATATTGCTCTAAAGGCATATGATAATGAATACTATTTATTTATTTATTTATTTATTTATTTATTTATTGTTCATAATGAATTACATTATTTAGTGGGCAAACAATGAGTTATCGCCAATTCTCCTATGCTCCCCCTTCCCCATCCCCAACCAGCTGGATATCCTCCTCCTTGGGTCCTCTGGATCAGTCCTTGTGACAGGGGACTATGGATAGCCTAGTATTCAGCCAGGTTCTCCTGGCCCTAGTATGTTGTTACTGAGGGGTGCCATGCCTCTAGATAGTCTCCCCCACCACGGCTCTCACAATCTTTCCGCCCCCTTCTTCTGCTTAGTTCCCTGAGTCGTGGTGGATGAGTATTAAGGCTGCTTTATTGTTATGAGCTTATGGGTCTCTGTGTCAAAAATCATTGGTTTCTGTCTCACTGGCTTATCCTGTGTTGATTGAATGGCTGTGGCTGTGGGTCCCATTGTTCATCCCATCATTCTCTGTGGGGTTCCATATGGATCCTTCACGATATGACTGGTGGCTCCTCTCTTGCCAGGGTCTCAGCTATCAGCCTATGGTCAGTTGGTAGGGTTAGATGGGCCCCAGCTCTCTTACTGCATCTTGAAAAACAGAAACATAATCTCCATTGGAGAGTGTGGTCAGTGTAGGTTAACAAATATACACAATTCTGGATTACCAAGATTCTATTTTTAGTAGCCTCCCTGTCAATTGCTCCCATATTGTATCTTGTCTTGGGAGCCCAAGAGTACGGGATCTGGTGCCTATTGTCCTGCAACCCAAGTTCAGATAAGGGCTCCCCCTCACTGAGTGGAAAATTTGGCCAAATTTGAAAGCTGTTGATTGTCTCCCCCAAACCCAGGCTTCCCCATTACACAAGTACTCCTTTCTTGGTTCTCTGTTCTATCCCAGATAATGAATACATTTTTTTAGCTTTTTTTATTATTCATAATAAATTACATTGTTTAGTGGGCGAACCATGAGTTGTTATCCCCAATTCCCCATTGCCCCCCTTCCCCATCCCCAGTCAGCTGGATATCCTCCTCCGTGGGCCGTCTGGATCAGTCTTTGTGGTAGGGGACCATGCATAGCTCATTCTTCGGCCGGGCTCTCATGTCTCAAGTGTGTAGTTACTGAGGGTTGCCAAGTCTCTGCTATTCTCCCCCACCATGGCTCTCACAAACTTTCCGACCCCTCTTCCGTTCAGTTCCCTGAGTCGTGGTGGGGGAGTAGGGATTCAGGGCGATATGCAACGGATCACATACTTTTGGGCTCCCAAGAAAAGATGCACTATGCGAGTGACTGCTGGGAAGGCTTTTAAAAATAGAAGCTAAGTAACCCAGATCATTGTATATTTGTTAATGGATACTGACCTCATTCTCCGATGGAGATTGTGTTTGTATTTTTCAGGATACAGTGAGGGAGCTGTGGCCCATATAATCCCTACCAACCCACCACAGGCAGAAAGCTGAGATCCTGGCTTGAGATGAGCCACCACAGTCATACGGGGGAGGATCCATATGGAACCCCACAGAGAATGATTGGATGTTCAAGGGACCCACAGCCATAGCCATCCAATCAACAAAAGATAAGTCAGTGTGACAGAAACCAACGAATCTCGACACAAAAATGAATACTTTTTTCTACTTGACAGTTTCCATTATATGTCTTGTCCAGTGTTGTGAATGTTCAGAACTGTTGCTTATTCTTTCCTTAGGCCATTTGACTTGTCACATTGTGTGCTTATTTTAATGGTACTGGATATTGAACACAGGGAAGTACTGTACCACTGAACTACATTCCCAGCCTTTTATTTTAAGACAATTTCTCCCTGAACTACACCTTGCTTCTCCTGCCTTCATCTACCAAGTGTTGGGATTACAGGTATGCTTCGTGATGGTTCTCTGAATTGTCACTTATTGTTAAAATTTCATTGTACATTGTGTACATAAGTCCTACATCAGATATATGAAGCTGGTTTGTTTTCCCCTATGGTTTATTTTTATCTTTTTATTTATTTCTAGGAAACAAGATTTGTTTGACACCTATAATAGTCATTAGTGTATATATGGTCTTTAAAATTGTTGTTTCTAGAATGAATAGGTAATTATTATTATATATTTAAAACGGAAACTATCGACACTATATATGGTCTTGAGAGAGAGTCAGACCCCAGCCATATCCCTCCTGCAGCAAGGCTCCACTCCCAAAGTTTCCACCAGCTGGGGACTAGTGTGACTATGGGTTTAAGTGAGAAGTTTAAACACAAGCAATGCTGTGTTGACATTTAACCACTATGTTTACTGGAATATATATTTTACATAATTTATTTAAATAGAAATTATGGGGCATGTATCAGGCTTTCCACATATTAAGCATCTCTTAACTTTTAAAGGAGTGGTTTGTCTCCTGCCAGGATGTCAGCCATCATCCAATGCCTTTTTGGTAGAATTGGGATGTCTCAAGCTCTCTCACTGCCTTCTGAAAAATACAAGCAGAATCTCCATCAGAGAGTTAGATCAATAAAGGTTAAATTAGACAACATTGTTATTTTGGCTAGCTCCTAATGGGTATAGCCTGTCTGTAGCACTCTGGTAGTGGGAATTTCCCCTAGGAGACGGGGTTCTTGGTCCCCATAGAATTTTGCTATGGATCACGGTTCCCGATAAGGGTTCCTTGTAACTAAATGGATCTCTTAGCCAATCAATAAGCCATTGATTACCGCCTCTGTTTAGTGCCACTATTGCACAGACAAGCATTTCTTGACTTGTTGGTCTCTTCCATATAGCAGTGTTTCCTGCATTTTATTTTTTGAAAGGTTAAGACTAGATGTTAAGTCCTTTTCATTTCAAATGATCCTTTCCATTTTGTGATTAAAAATTGCAACACAGTGGCAGACATGACATGTTTTCATATAATGTCTAAAGTTAATAGTTTTGTAGCAACTCCAAAAAGATGGATAGATTATGATGAGAAATGTATGGTTTGTTTAAAAAATAGATGAAAGGGAAGCTATGATTATAGGCCACCTCTTTGTCATGTACGACACTAAATAGTAAACATATGGTTTGAAAAGAAATGACAAAAGAAATACACATAGGGTGACACGAACTAAGCCATAGAAGCAGTACAGTTCCTATAATTACATATATATATATATATATATATATATATTGAATGATATATATCAGTATATATACTGATATATATATATATATACATATATATATATATATAATGATATATATCTATAACATTATATATATTATATTATATATATATATCATTCAAAATTCAATCTCTTCAGCTTGGGAAATCCTCATATTTCCCTCTGAAACTGCTTTTGTAGATGTTGGCTTTAATTAGTTTCCCATCAAAGAAAGTCAAAATTGATGAAGAATAACATTCTGAAGATATCAAAATAACTAAAAAAATTAGACTTCAATTCCTTAGATTTCATAGCTTATGCTTATTCCAATTGCTTATGTTCAAATATATATATATATATATAATTATTGCAAAAACAATAATGATATACCCTTATAAACTGAACAAAAATAAAATATTTATCTCTGTGTGAGAAATATTCATTAAATGATTAATTTTGCATTCTTATTCATTTTTAGTTGTGTTTGTAAAAGAAATAAATTATATTAGGATTTGACCAAGAACAATGAAAACCTTGCACCCTCATTGAGATGAAATGCTTCTGAGAAGCCGTAAGTAAACAGGTCAGATCCTCTGGTCATTTGTCTGTTGTTGATTGTATTCATTTATCAAACTCCTTGGCTTCCTTGACTTTTTAGTTCAAGGTTTCATTCTGCAGTCAGTGATAAAGTAAGTTTACAATGTGTGATTTTTCTTGACATAATTGTCTTCTCTGATATAACATACTTTTCTTATTTTCTCTGTCATTGTTTCTCATCATTCTTTAAGAGGTCTGAATGTTAGTATGAGGCCACTAACAGCAGCAGAAGGAAAGGTATGATGCATTATTATGGTAAATTAATCAACTTTATTCCACATTTGTTGTTCAATGAAAATAGGATATTTAACAACAAATCCATTCTGGATTTTAAAAATAATATCATATATTTTTCAGAAACAATAATAGCCTTATATGGATTTGCACCTAGAGATTAAATCTATAATTACCTGAGGACATATTTTACTCAATGAAGCGGCATAGAATTTATTTTTATGTTAAGTGAGAATTGGACATTTGTATTTCTTCCTCTGAGAATTCATTGTTGAGCTCAGAGGCCCATTTTGTGAGAGGGCTGTTTGTTATTTTATTATTTAATTTATTGAGTTCTTTGTAAGTTCTAGCTATTAGACCTCTATCTGTGTTACAGCTGGCAAAGATTAACTCCCAAACCGATGGTGGTCTAATTGGCTATGAGTATGGTAAGTTTGTCTATACAGAAGCTTTTTAGCTTGATGAGATCCCATTGGTTGAGTGATTGCTGTACTTCCTGCTTTACTGGCAGTTTGTTTAGGAAGTTTTCCCCTACTCCTGTTTCATAGATAGTTCCCCCTATTTTTTCTTCCAGGATTTTCAGAGTTGCAGGTCTTATGTTGAGGTCTATGATCCATTTGAAGGTGATTTAGGTGCATGGTGAGAGGACTGGGTCCATTTTCATCTTTTTACAAGTGTTTATCCAATTTGTCCAGCACC
This sequence comes from Zapus hudsonius, assembly GCA_004024765.1. Taxonomy (NCBI): domain Eukaryota; kingdom Metazoa; phylum Chordata; class Mammalia; order Rodentia; family Dipodidae; genus Zapus; species Zapus hudsonius. The sequence goes on along the minus strand of PVHP010018404.1, from coordinate 10,519 downwards.
ATTTGTTGAAGATGCTATTTTTACTCCAGTTGACATTTTTGGCATCTTTATTGAATATTAAGTAGCTATAGTTGCTTGAGCTTAGGGCAGGGCCTTCAATTCTGTTCCATTGTGCTGCTGTCTGTTCTTATGCCAGTACCACACTGTTTTTGTTACAATGGCTTTGTACTATAACTTTAGCTTGGGTATGGTGATACCTCACAATGAGCTTCTTTTACTAAGGATAGCTTTGAATATCCGAGACTTTTGCCTTTCCAAATAGATTTGGAAATTATTTTTTCTATGTCTACAAAGAATGACACTGGTATTTTTATTGGCTTGGCATTGAATCTGTATATTGCTTTTGGGAGTATTACCATTTTCACAACATTTATTCTACCTAACCAGGAGCATGAAAGTTCTTTCCATCTTTTCATGTCATTCTCAATTTCCTTCTTCAGTGTTTTTATATTTTCATTATATAAGTCTTTCACATCCTTGGTTAGTGTTACTCCAAGGTATTTGATTTTTTTAAATGTTTGATAGATTTGTGACTTTATATATGTGGATTAATACATTACAAATTCTAGAATATCTTGAGAATATTTTGTTTAATTTTAAATATGTATTGATATACAGTAAGAATAATTCTTACTATAAATACTCTACAAAACAATTTATAAATTTAAAAAAGTCTTACCAAAAACTTTAAAATGAATTTAAATTGTTTTAACATAAACATTGACCATGAATGGAACAATATATGGAGCCTCTGAATTAGATCCATTTATTTCAGGTCAGTTTATCATATACAAAGGTGTCAAGTATGCAAAATGGTGAAAATAATAGACTATTAAAAAGTTGTATGGAAAAATGTGAAAATGTACTTGAAAAAAATGGAATTTGATCTTTTGCTCATACCATGTAGTAAATTCAAGTGAGCATGAATTAGGGGCCTAGACTTAAGTTTAAAATTAATAAAACTCTACAAAAACTATAGGTAAACGTCTTCTTTATATTGGCTTTGGTATTAGTACTAGCAGTGAAATCATGAGTATAGATAGCAATGGCAGGTTCAATAAATGTCCTCTCATCAAACTATAATGTTTATGTACAGCACATAAAACAATAAACATTATTCAAAGGCAACATATGAAAAATTATAAACCATACATCCAATGGAATGATAAACTTAAAAATACATCCGGAACTCTACTCAACAGCAAAATCCAAACTAGCCATATAAGAAAGAATAATAATCATTTTAAAGGAGTATATTTATATGACTACCAGATACATGGAAATATGTTTAGCATTGCACATTAGATGTTCACTAAAGAAAGTTGCATTTACTCACAAATGCCAAATAATTCACCAAATAAACAAAAAGACCAATGATATTGGTATTGGTGACACTATGTAGAAAAGACATGTGAACTGAAGGTGAGAATATAAATTAGGACAATCACTATGAAAAAAATATGGATGTTCCACTAAAAACAGCTAAACAGGCAATTGAACTATGATTATCCAGAAGTCAAACTTCTAGTTTAACCAAAGGAATTGAAATTTCTATCTCTAAGCTATATTTGCTATCTCATTATTGCTGCTATTGCTATTCATAGTAACTAACATGCATATATATATGTGTGTGTATGAGTGTTTGTATGAGTATTTCATTCTAGAGGTAGAAGCAATTCCTTCTATTTCTGTATTTGTGACAATACGGTCAGAAATGAAATTATAGATATACAAAGGGAAATATTATACATGACACAAAAAGATAAGTATTGAAACATTTTACTCATGATAATTAGTGGTACTTATGAGGACTATAATAGTACTCTCCATTTTTCTCCTATATTCTTCTCCCATATTTTGCCATCTGAAAGAAGCCAAACCAAGATACCAGCAAGTGCCCCAAGAAAAAGTCTGTATTCCTGTGTGAATGAACTTTGACACAGGGCTTGAAAGAACTTTATAACATCTGAAGGTGACTTGTAATCATTGAAATATTATTAATCATATAATTAAATAGGAAAGCTGTAGGATTTTCAGAGGTCCGTAAGGGTATATAGGAAAAAAAAATTCAGTGGATGAAAATGACTATATAAATACTTTATTAAAAAGTGACGTCTAAATATTAGTGGCTGCTAACATCAGAATATTTAATGTGGTGAAGCAGTGTATGACTTCCAGATAAATTGATCAAAAAATTTAATATATGCACATTTTTATATTGCTCTTTAGCTATTTATGATGAAACTTTTATGAAATTATTGATATGACTAAGATGATGTCATTTTCATAGAAAATAAAAGTATAAGAATATTTTAATCAAATGCCATAAAAATAAATTTAACACATTATTTCCTTTAACTGAAGGCTCTTTTCCTTGAAAAAAAATATGGCTTTTCTGTGCACTCAGTTGCTATAGGCAGTTTTTTATTCTTATTCCCTATAAAATGTATGGAATTACTGTTTTCAGTGACTGCTCTGCTTCTCATTATGCATTAAAATTATCCCTCCATTACAATCTGAATTCTATGTGCTCTGGGTCTGTTTTATTTGTGACCATCCTGCAGAAATTGAGCATGTTGATAGCTTTCTTTTGGATATACTTCTTTCTTTGAATATTGACACATCCCAGCCTCCCTTTGTTTCATTTCTGTGAAGAAGTGAGAGGCAATGTGCTGTCACTCATTTATCCACTCCACCAACAACACATTCCATATCCCCTGCGCCTCAAACTTTTGCTGAGAACACAGTTCCAGCTCCCTAAGGAACCTTCTCTTTTGTTGAAAAGACAAACCTTGTCAAAATGTAAAAGCAGGGTCCTTTTCATGCCAGTGAGGTATTCCTAAAGGCTCAAAGGATGAAAGTTGTCACTAATGAAAGAGGATTATGGTGGATTGAAGAAATAGGTACCATATACTATTGAGGATCAGGTATGTCACCCAATATAACTGTTTTCCCCATATAATGCACTGAGAAATAAATATGTCTTTGAATCATAGCTAAAAGGTCAAAAAGTATTTAAATCAAATAGCTTTAGCTTTATAAATATATGGCTTTTGCAATTCCAATGCTAATTTCTCATCTTTTGTAACTACGATAGCCTCCAAATCTCATCTCAATGGGCAAAAATTTATGTGTTGTTTATGCAATGTATATGGAATACACTTCACACTCAATTTGAGTGCAGTAGTCTCCGGGAGCCCAAAGCTTTGATCCTGGAGCTTGTGATCATTTCATACTGATAGGATGTCTCCCGTCACTCCGAATACTCTTGTACCATCTTGTGAAAACTCATGCATATGAAAAATAATACTTCCTGACAGCTTTCTCCAATTTCCAATGACAATTTTTCCATATCTGCTTGTTTAATTGATGGCTGTCATTGTTGAAAGGGAATTGTCTGCAACACAGTATAGATGAAAAAGAGTTGTGCTGTGAAGTAACCATAAATGTTACCTAGCTGGAGAAAATATATCAGTGTGAGTGATGATCTTTAGAAGAATGAAAATAATTAAATTGCTGAACCATACCATTTATGGAATAGCTTATTTTTCTCATCCTTTTAAAAAATCAAAATATCTTGTTTTATTCTTTTCTTTATAATGCCATCCTCCCTTCATTTTTACACACACACACACACACACACACACACACACATATATATATATATATATATATATATATATATATATATATATATATATATGGCTGCATTTTAATTTCCTCACATATAAAATTAAGTCAACAATCAAATCAACAATCATACTTCCTTAACACAATAGCTATAATGTTTCAGTATGAAATATTTACAACACTGATATAATATGTGAAGTACTATTGATTTATTTTAAAAATGTTTATTTATTTGAAAGCAGATAGAGAGAAGCGAGGCAAAGAGAATTAGTGAACCATTACTTCCAGATGCATGTGCTACTTTGTGCATCTGATTTTAAGTGGGTGTTGAGGAATCAAACCCAGGTTGTTAGGCAAACACTTTAACCACTGAGCCATCTCTCTAGCCCCTATTAATGTTTTTGATGTTACTTTAACATATACAGTATAAAATCATACTATACCATACTGATTTCTTAAAAGCTATCTAAATAATCAGGCCCCTTCAAAACTTTAAGAACTTGGTAGGCAGAAAATACGATTTTTTTTCTTTTACACTATTCATGGTAGAGAGAATTGTCCCTCAAAGCTTTTCATATCCAGATAGCTAAAAGTTGGGAAAACCCTATCTCATATTGAAGAAAAAAATTCACATAATTGATTAATTAAAATAAAACAGCCATATTATTTTAGGGTTTGCAGAGTGCACGCACATGAGCCTTAGTTTGGGACAATTTTTTTGTGGAAGTAAGTGAGATGAAACATCAGAAGACACATAAATGGGCACAGTGCTGCTCACATTTAATCCCAGCACTCAGGAGGCAGAGGTAGGAAGATCCCTCTAAATACAACGTCACCCTGAGACTACATAGTGAATTCCAGGTGAGCCTGAGCCAGAGCAAGACCCTTCCTCAAAACAAACAAAATAAACACATAATAATAATAACAATAAAATAGTTAATTAACTTAAAAAACTTTTTTAAAAAAAAAGACAAAGAGAATTTCCACCAAGGCCCTTCAGAAAAGGAAGAGTGAAGGACATTCAGAAAGTAAGACAAAAGAGCCAACAAGAATGAGTGTGAAAGACACACTAGTGTATGTAGATGAAGAAGAATGAGGGAATCACTGAAAAATCACCAATAACTACTTAGAAAATAATATAAAACTATAGAGATGCCACTTAAAACATCCAAAAGCAATTGAATTTTTAAAATAATGAATATAAGAAAATAATACAAGCATGATTCTTTGTAAATTTAAAAACATAAGTCAAAGACAGTAGATTTCAGAAGGAGCCAAATAAGCTTAAGAAAATAGTAATAATAAAATAAATAATCCTTAAAGCCAAAAAAAAATCTAAGACAAAGCAGCAATGTGTGGAAATATTTTCTTGAAATTTATTTATTTTAAAACATACCTATTACAATATAATTTTTTGTACAAGAATGATAAAAATCAACTAAGGTGTGTTGAGCAATAATCAACAAAATAACATTTATTTATTTCTGTAGTTGTGTAACAGAAAAGTCAAAAGGTAACATGGAAAAGATTACTTATTCAATGTGATTGTGTTCTTCAAGAGAAATATTGCAAGAATTAAACCAATAGATGAAGTTAACATATCAAATTGTCTGTAATAGTATATTAAAAGCAAGTAAGACAAACAAGTGAAAATAAACAAAGAGAACATATTTTACCTTGGTATATATATGTAAAAAGAGAAAGCAAAATAGTTGTAAGGAAACAATAATAGTCAAACTAAAATTATAGTAAATTAATCAATGTGCAGTCTAAAAGTTCAGTGAAGAAAAAAGTAGACACAAAAAAGTATAAAATTGAAGTAAGCCGTTTATGAAAGATTACTTCAGAATAATCCAGAGCCAATGGAGTAAATCTGCAAAATCAAATGGTGATATAGTATTAATATGAATGATTTCCTTAATATGCAAGTATCAACATAAATATATATGCCAAATGTTGTCTTGAATGAAAATAGAAAATAATTAATATGTGTTATTGGTCAGGACATATGTGTTTTAAATATTTCTTGATGAAACAGTTATTAAACTATTTTTCATAAGATTCATCATGCAACAAGCAGTCCTGAAGATCCATGTATCAAAGGGGTTACAGCAAAAAAAAAGTATTGAGAACTTTCAAGTGCAGATCGTATGGTATATTTGTACCACAAAATAAATAAGTATATTCTTTAAGTAATAATAAAAGTCTGTAGGAACTTTGGAAAGAATGTACAAGTCCATTTCCTTCATGCTGCTGGTTGTTCTTCAAATGCCCAAACTCATTGATTTCTATCTCTTTAATAGGTTCCGTGGGATATCTGTCCATTATAAGTTATTAGAGTATTTTCAAAACTCCAGTTTATGTCCTAATACATATTCATTATATGTATAACTATGGAGAGGAACAATAGGTATTCTTTTCTGGCTGTAACTATTGAGAAATATCACTGAGAAAATTGTATGCCAGTTTTGCATGCTGTGAATTGCTAGGTTTATGACATTAGTCTATTTTTATGCACAGTAAAAAATTTAATCTTTGAAAGAAAAGAACATGTTATCATGTTCCTCTTTATGTATTCTGATAAGGAAATGATGTAATCTATTCTTTTGGAATTAATCATAATTCTGAAAAAGTTTGTAATTTCAAAACTGTGACATAAAATTCATAAAAGAACAATGTGTTTCTAAATTGATATAGTGATTTCTGTTTACCACTGAAATATAATAAAATGCAAGAAAAATTCAAATTTGTATTTACAGTATGTAATATATCATTAAATCCAATTTCTATGCATTCATTCTTAGACACATTAGTTCCTGATTCTAAGCAATTCAGAATTATTCAGTTAAGAAAGTTAGATACATTGTATGAGCAAGTCTTGTGATGATACCCTCATTTCCTTCTGGGAGCCCTCCTCAGTGGGCTCGCTGGACCAGTCCATGGGATAGGGGGTTATGAATTGCACAGAAGGTAGCCAGTTTATTTTTCTTTGTGTGTTGTTGCTGAGGAGGGCAATGTCTCTGGATAGTCTCCCCCACTATGGCTCCTACAATATTTCCGCTCAGATCCCTGAGTCATGGTGGGTGAGTTTTAGGTCTGCTTTACTGTTGAGGTCTTAAGAATCTCTGGATTTCTGCTTTAGATTGTGTTGTTGTCCATGGTTCTCACTGCCTTCTGAAACACACAAACAGAATCTCCAATAGAGAGTGGGATCAATACAGGTTAAATGAGACAAACTTTGTCAATTTGGTGAGATTCTAATGGGTGTAGTAGCCTCTCTCTAGAACTCTGTTTACAATAAATAAATGAAATAAATTAAATGAAGTAGCTTCTGCAGTTGCTCACCCCACATATCGTTCTAGAAGTAAAAATAAGAAAAGTTTAAAACTGGCGTTAGGGAGATGGCTCAGTAGACCTCTCAAGTCTGAGTACCAGAATTCAAGCCTAACACCCCACATTAAGAGCCAGCAGCCATGGCTGGCTTCCGAAATTCCAGCACTTTGATGCTGATGTGGAGAGCAGAGATAGCATTTCTGTGAATCTCCCACCCAGTGTAACACAAAAGATCAGTAGAATGGGAACCAACCCTGTAGCAAATGAGGTGGGTCTCTGAGGATGACCCTAATGTTGTTCTCCAATTCCCACAAACATACTGTGGCATACATGCACACACACACACACACACACACACACACACACACACACACACACACACACACACGGAAAAATAATTTTAAAAATAAAACCAATGATTCTTAATATTTTTAAATATTTTATTTCACGATTACTAGAAACCTGACTCATACTAGTTTCAAGAATATAATGGGTGTGTAATTATAAATTATTTTAAAATTGAAGTCATGTTTAACACAAATGCAATCAAATGTTTCTGATGATAGGAGTCACATCGACTCATTTGACAACACAATTATGGGTTCTTTTTATAAACCACTCAGATTATTTACAATATAAAACTGCAGTTAGAGGGCTTATGCATAAATACAAGAATTCTGCATCACAGAGCTGTTTGGATTTTTATCCATCTTCAAACTGGATGCTTAATGCATATTTTAAAGATAAATATGTCCATTTCAAACTGAATTGTATAGAATTTCTATTTTCTCATGAAAAGTTATTCATATACTGTGCATGAGTGTAGATATGTGTGTGTTTGTGTGTGTGTGTGTGGTGTGTGTGTGTGTGTGTGTGTGTGTGTGTGTGTGTGTGTGTGTGTCACCCTCATGGTCTTCTTCATGTATTCACACTTTTTAGTTATGAGAACTATAGCCTTCTCATAAATGATTCACACTGTGCCAAAAGGTACAGTTAAAGAGGGCAAATGAAGGCCTTGAATGAATGTTTGCATAAATGTGCTATTAATAAGAAATTAGTTCTCTCTTGCAGAGCTGAGGATATTGTGCCTCTGCACATAGTTAGCTTAAAACTAGACAATTCTTCATTAAGAAAATGTGTCTTTCTGAAGGATTATGCTAGTTTTTGCTCTATCTGAGGATATCTTCAGAACGGCAATTAAAGTACAATGAGGCATTTAAAATAAAAATTCTCTATATTTTAGAAACAGGATTAACTTCCATAAAGTTTTGCTTCAATATACTGTCCTGTTTTTATCTGTATTATACACTGTTACTGCAAATTGGAACAATGTGATAAAATATGCTGTGAAAAGGTACATTTTACATTTAAACCTCTCATGTGATAGAATTCTTAAAGTTTGATGAGTTTGTGTTTGAGAGTAATTTTATAATCTGTTTCTTTATATGGATATAGGCATGAGTTACACTATATTATACAGTTATATTTTTATTTTAAATTTATAGTTGTAAAATGGAAGAGCATCAAGATACATTTTGAGAATAGAAGGAAGATAGATAAATAGAAACTGGCTTGTTCTAGTCAAAGGCTCTAAACATTGAACACAAATGAAAACCAATATGTGATATATATCAAAAATTTAAAACACTGAGGAAGATATGAATAGATATGAAAGAATTCTGTCTTTTTTTCCCTTTTCTTTTTTTAAGAATAAGCTCCAATGGATTTCTTCTACCAATCTGGCCATTTGTCTTATCTCCTTGAAAAAACCCACAAAGGGTGAAAGAGAAAATCTCTAGACCTTAAGCCCAATGGATGGCTAGAATTCTACCCTTCAGCCAAGTCATTAGGTTAATGATTAATCTTGCAATATAACTTCCACCAACTACTTTCTCTTTGTACTAAAAAAATATTATCCTGCTCTGAAAACTCCATAAATATGGAAAGCTTCTCCAAAATGTATCCAATCCAGAAGAAAACATACAATGTTCCTCTCCTAGAGTGTGTTTTTTTGAAAGATGAAGCTCAAGCATTTGCCATCAGTTCTGGATTTTCTATCACTGAAATTTTAACTAAAATCACCACTGATTTAAGAAAAATACTGAATGTTAGAAATGGTAACAAAGAAAATAATTTTTTAAAAAGAGAAAATGAATAGAAATTTTAGGAAACAGAGGAAAGGAAGGCTGGGAGAAACACCATGATAATTGCATTTTGAAGATCTATAATCAATGATGAAATGACGATGTGGTGATAAATGGGGATTAAAAGGAAAGTTCCAAACTTATTAAAATTATAGCAATATAAAGTTGCTGAAAATAAGAAAAAAAATTAACCCAGTAGCGAGAATGATTGCACTGGATACTGATCTAGAGTCACATAAAATTTTTTATGGGGCTGGAGAGATGGCTCAGCGGTTAAGGCACTTGCCTCCAGTGCCTAAGGCCCTGGGTTCAATTCCCCAGGACCCACATAAGCCAGACACACAAGATGGTGGCCCTGGTGCTCGTTCTCATTCTCTCTCTCTCTCTGTCTCTCTCTCTCTCGCCTTGAAAATGAATAAATAAAATATTTTTAAAAATGTTTTATGGATTCATCTGACAAACATTTATTGATTTATTGTTGATATTGGACTGGGCATATCTTCTGGTATGAAGAATACACTTGAGAAGAAGAAAATATAGGGTTAATGTCCAGGAGAGAGAGAGAGAAAGAGAGAATTATTTTGCAAAAGCTGCAAGCTGGTTTGACTCTGCATGAAACAGAAACTGATCTTTTATTAAACATGAAAATGATCCTAATTGTATGTGTTTCTTTTTCAAAATGTAGTGCCTCAACCTTTGCAAAATCCTTTTTTTTTTTTTTCAGCTTTTCAAGGCAGAGCCTCACTCTAGCCCAGGCTGACCAGAAATTCACTGTGTAGTCTCAGGGTGGTCTCAAACTCAAGGTGATCCTCCTAACTTTGCCCCTACAATTCTAACATTTTGATCATGTTCCCCCCACACACCCAGGTAGGGCTTCACTATAGCCCTGGCTGACCTAGAAATCACAATGTAGTCCTAGGCTGACCTCCAACTCACAGGTATCTGGCCACCCTAGTGCTGGGTTTAAAGACATATACCACCACCCCAGCTGATCATCTTATTTATTTTATTTTATATTTTATTAATAATAAGTTGAAACTCTGTATGTACAAGTCTTATGTTAGTACCCCTATTTACCTTCTCCCTATTCCACAGAGGATGGAGGACTTTGAGTTGTGTAAGCTGCAGACTGTTTTTCTTTTGGGGGAAAGGCAGGGCAATACCTCTGGATATCTACTCCTCCACACACACACCATGGCTCTTAGCAATCTTTCCACATCCCTCTTCTGCAAAGTTCCCTGAGCCATGGTGGGTTAGTTTTAAGTATGCTTTAGTGTTGAGGACTTAAGAGGGGTTTCTACTTTGGACTGTTTTGAGTATCCTGAGTCAGACTCCATTACCCCTTTGTAGGTTGTCAGCTTGCTGGGGAAGCAGCACTCTTCCTTGTCTTACCACTTCCTCTGTGATATCAC
>PVHP010018403.1:0-36165 GCA_004024765.1 Zapus hudsonius | reverse complement strand
TTTTTTTTCTTTAATTATTCACTAGAATGAATAAGTACTTAATAGATTTGGAGGAAAATTTAAGAAAAATAAGTAAATCATATCTTTATTTGCACAAATATTTTCATGACCTTCTGTTGTAGCCAGCCACAGGCTGCTGGGATGAATCTTCACACCAGGCACAATTTTGGGGAGGAAAGTATTTATTGAAACTACAGATTGAGGGGATATTCTATAACAGTGAAAGAGGCTGGCCCTCTTTCACAGGTCCAAGCAGAGAGAGAAACCCATCCCCAACACCACACACAGAATAGCGAATAGGCAGGAGGGCCAAAGAGAATTTCTTCTCCTTTACATAGGCTTAGGATGGGATCTTGCCTCCTATCCCAGACTTAATGGTTTCCTGAATCTCTGGAATTTTCTTCCTTCACTGCCCACACAGGAAAGATGTTTACTTCTAGCTTCTTTGAGGTTCTTTACATCCAGCCCCCTACTGAGAAGCTGCCTTCCTGTGAACATCCTCAGAGACCCACCCAATATAATTAAAAAGATCAAGTTGACAACAAAACCTAACCATCACACCTTCCCATTAAATATTCCTAACATTAGTACTTATTTAGTCCAAATTTATTCCTATCTGAGATAACCTAACGTGATTTACGTTCGTGTATACAACTTTTTTTTATTTTCACCATGGTCTGAGTTTTGTTATACACTATTAAATCAGGTGGGCACATACATTTCTACTCAAAAAATAAAATAAAATAAAAGAGCATTGTGTAATTTTTCTTAGCCAGGGAATGCTCCATTATATTCCCCTGACTTTACTAGGGTCAGAATCTTGCATGTTATTTATTTTTCTACTATTTCCCTTTTTATGTTAGGTGTGTTGATTTTTGGAGTGTGGGGGTGATTCACACTGAGAATGACCAGACTTGATAGTTTTTTACTGATCTTCTGAAGAAAATATTTTTCTCAATCTAAAATTCACTTTACATCAACAAACATTTTCCAAGAAAATGGTTGTAGAAATATGGATTTTTTTTTCAGTGAAAATTGTTGAATTGTGAAATTCCTCTGCAATTTTGAAGAACTTTTTATAAACATAAGTTCTCCCATGGCACTGTGAATCCAAGTTGGTCATGCTGAATGAAAGTGGTTGGGATTTTATACTAGTGAAGGACTGAATTGCTCAAGAAAACCCCTTCCCTTCCCAGCAGGAAGTGCCTGACATCAGGAGCATTCTTGGCAAATTTACAGACATATTAATAATCATTATCTCAAGGGAATAATTCCATTGGCTATGTTTTATAAATTATATGTACAAAAGACAAACTGATATTCCTGAAGCACAAACAACATTCATTTCACCCTTATTTCTTCCCATGATGGTGGTCATGCTTCCTATACATAAATGTTTACATCTGAATTAGCATATCAAAAGATAGTATTTAAATTGGATTTTTCTAGTTTAATTTTAAGATTACTATCTATTGAAAAGACCTATACATTTATGCTATTTACTTAAACTAAAACTCAAGTCTAGGAACCAGCTAAAATCTATGACATATCACAAAAGCAATTTTTCTATAATTCTCATATTCTTCTCTGCATTAAAATTTTAATTTAGATAATGTTTTAAACTATATCAAAGTTTATTTACTCAAGTTCACTTTCTCTTACTCTTCTATAATGTCATTCATAACCCTATTACATAGTGTAAAATAAAATTTCATTATTGATTTGAATACACTTTTAAAGGTCAGCTCTAGCTAAGCATTTTGAAACTTGATTAGTTTATTCTTGTTAAGGCTTATGCACACCTTAGAAAATCCAAGTAATTATATTTAAACAATATATTGGCAGGAAAAATATGATTATGTTGCAAACTGTGACATTATTAGGCCAAATTGGCAGTTCAACTAAAGATATTTAAAGAGTAGTTTTAAAATAACAAAAATTAGTCTTTTGTTTCTTTGTAGCTAAAGTTTAGAAATTATGTATGGTTTGTTTATTTCTCATAAACAATATTTATTATATAGTTAGTTGATTTGTTAGTATTTATATGCCATGAAAACACCTGCATTGATATTCTTAAAATGTTATAGACTAGATTAAATACTTGTTTCTTATTTAAAATTACAAAAATACTCATTTTTAATCTCTAATTTCCAAAGAAAATTCAGAGGTTCAGTTACTACATTGTTTTGGAGTTGTTTTTATTTGCTTTTTGTTTGTGAATATTATGTTTCCTAGAGATTATTGGTTATTTTGTGGACTATTACTGTGGAAAATGATATCCTGTTATGATGTACTGCTATATGACATACTGTAATATGATATACTGTTGAAATATATTTTCATAAGCAGCTACTGCTGGGGCAGTAGCTCGGTGGTAGGATGTTTGCTTACCATGCACAAAGGCATGAATTTGATTACCAATACCACAAAATATCAAGATAAGATGTGATTTTTTTAAATAATGTCATCAAAAATGGATTGCAGTGCAGGACATGGTAGATGACATTGTGAATTCCAGTTCAGCCTATGCTCGGTTGAGACCTTAGCTTGAAAACAATAAATAAATAAATAAATAAATAAATAAATAATAAAATTAGATTTTTTTCTTAAATCTCCATAATATTATTTTAATTGAGACTATATTTAAACCATCACATTTTGGCAACACATTTTAAACTATTTTATGTTTTAAAATTGGGAATTGAATATGGTAAACTTTCCTACATACCATGATGGTTTGGGTCTTTGGCTCCTTGACTCAGGTGTGCAACTTGAATCTCCAGTGGGCGGAGTCCTACTGAGAGAAAGAGGTATGTCACTGGGGGGGGGGGAGCGGATCTAGTAATCCAGTCCTAAGATGTGTGGAGAGCAAATTGCTTTGAACTTTCATATACATTAACTTCTTAATGTATGTGAAAAATTACAAACCTAAGATAAGCTTTTCCCCAATTTTCAATTCAGATGATGCATCAAGAGTTATGGAAACATGCTGACATTTAACACAGTGTCACAGGACATGTGTGACTATATATACAAATATAGACATATATAAATATTTGAGCCACTTATGATGGTGGTTATTACTTTCTTCCTAAGTCACAGGGATTATTTTTCCTGAAAATGTGAAGGCCACAGGGAGCATTAAATGAGCCTGTCATGTTTATAAGCTACCAAGGATAAGTGACAACAGCCATTGTTCTGATACCAGCAGGAATGCCGGAATCTTTAGTCTTTTAAGGCTCTCAACCATTCAAGTTTGAGCAGTGTAAAATGAGAATATGTTCCCATAGGCAATTTTAGGCTCAAGGTAATGCAGCTTTTCCACTTAGCTAATTTACCTGACTTCAAGAGAAGAGAGGAGACTAAACAAATGTATTACACCTGCACAGAAGAAAAGGCCAAAAAGAAAAGAAAAGGAAAAAAAAACCCTGAAGAACCCTAAGTATCATGGCAGAAGCATCCAGGGCTATGTGGACACTCCTAACTCCTGGGGGTGCTCCGTGGGCTCCAGAATAGATTAAGTGCTTGAAAAGAAAGAATATGGTTGGCAACATTGCAAGATCTGTATCCCCAGGGCAAGAATTGAAGACATAGTTGCATTCAATCCAGACAAAGATCTTCAGAAGGATATTTTCATAAGCAAGCATTGCAGGCACTCAGCTGTGCGTGCCAAGAATCTCTCAGGAAACAGTGCTGGTTTGGGATGAGTGCTGGAGTGCAGAGGAGATGGTAGAAACAGTAACTGCTCCAGCGACCCCAGAGCAGCAGGAGATGACAACAATGGTGGAATCAGCAGCAAAAGGGGCGATTTTCCCATTTATAAACGCAGCTGAACATATGGCTAGCTTAATTAGGACTTTTCTCATTAACTCGGAAGAGGCCGTCTATACTGAAGTACACTGGGTAGAAAACCTGCATGAATAACTATCCATAGGTTTGCAAAAAGACCATTTAATAACTTGGAAACCAAGAAGTCAGCTATGTACATCTGTGCAACATTTGCTTATTTTTACCTTATTTAGTGGCTCTCTGCTGTGTACCAAGAGGCTTTCCACCTCATTCAAAATACCCACTGATAAGCTCACTGCAATGCATACCACCTTGCTAGATTCTGACTGTAGTCAGTTGAATCCTTGTTCAGAAACAGGAAAATATTAACTGAGGGTTATGCAATCAAAATATATGTTTGTTATTTATCATTATAATAATATGCATGTGAAACCTGGATATGAATTTGGAATTTTACAATAAGGCATCCTGCACTGCCATAAATACATAATATGAAAGAGTAGAGACAATTGACATAAGAAACACTTACGGGACAGGTGGACCTTACGTCACCATCATATTTTTATGTCAGCATAATTTTTGGAATAGGTCAACTAATATTTAATAGTTAGGATTTAGAGTGAGGTCTACGTAGGCTGATGAAAGAAGAAATCCCAACATTCACACTAAATTACATTAGTTCAACAAATGAGAAAGGTGGATATTATTATTATTATTATTATTATTATTATTATTATTAAGTAATTTAACAATGCACCAAAGATGAAACGCCTCTTGCCACCATAATTAAGAGATCAAGCACTATCCAACCATCCAACACTCCATTCTCCCCTTGAATTTCTTACTTACCTCCACTGAGTGCATTTCCTAGTCTGGAAGATGAGTGTAGTAACTTGTCCCCGCCATGAGAGGGCGTGAAACCATGAAGAGGAATCTACATTATTTACCTCCTAGTTACCAAAGGAGCCCAGTTTCAGTAAAGAATACTAATATATAAGGTTTAAATTACTGAGATTGAAAGTCTACTCTTCCTTTTTCCTTTAAATAGATGGGATCTTACATACTTCGGTTTTCTAGAAAATGCTTCAACTTCTATTTATCAAAATCTGTTAGTGATCTTATGAAAAATGTTTCAGATTACCAAAATGATCCTTGGTTACTGAAACTTAGGAGAATGGGGCAAAATATATGCAGAATGACCTGTTTTGAAAACACAAACAGGTTTACTAACATTGAGTATCATTTGAGCACACATGTTTCAATGCTTCATGCAAAATCATTGATAAACTAAAATATCCTGGAACCTACAAATAACTGTATTCTGTTTTCTCACATTTTAAACATCTAAGAAAAGGCTAATTAATATATATCAAGAACTAACACTAAATAATTATTTAGTTCTCTGAAATGATGAATTTTTATATGAAGAATGGTTACTTAAAATATACACATGGTAAATTGCATAATGTCAAAATACATTAAAAGCAACAACAGGAAAAAAAATAACCCTCCCACAATGTTCATTTTTTTTATTCATATTGGTCTGAACAGCCTTGAAACTCAAATTAATATAATTGATTCTAAATCTGCAACTGAGGTAAATTCAAAGAAATGTTCATTGAGTTATTTATGATGGTTTCTGTAGAGTAATTTTTTTAAATTTATACGCCATTGCTACTTACTTTTCCAGGAATGCAGTCTTTATTAGTAAAACCAAACACAGAACATTTAAGTTTGATTAAGTTTGACTAAGAGGTAAAGTTCCTGCAACCGACTTAATAAATTTCTGAGTGCTTCTGGTATTCACATGACCTTAATAAATTTTATTATAATCATTTGACATGCTGGCCTATTGTTGGTCTGACTTCAGAAAATTCAAATTTCCTCCACTTAAACTGTCTTCAAATAAGCAAAAAAATGGGTATTTGAAACAGTTTTTGAAATTTTGAGTGCATTCTACAACTTGTTTTACAGAAAAATCAGATCTATAGCCTAAACAGGTTGCTTTGCAGATATTTTTTTCTTTTTGTTATGTTTCAGCTAGCTATTTACTAGTTGGCTTCAAAAATGTGGTTGCTTCAAAATGGTAGGGCGAATACCCAGACACATTGCCCCCTCAGCAACAATACACATGGGGGAAGGAAAAAATACTAAACAAAAACTGGTGCAGTTCATAACCCCATATCCTATGGACAGATCCTGTATGCGCACCTAGGAAGGACCCCAGTGGGTAGGGGACAGAGAGAAGGGAAAAAGGGACACATTCACAAGATTTGTTCATACAATGTATATACTTATTCATAATAAAGATATTTTTTAAATGTGGATCTGTTTCTCCAAAGCTTTTAACACCCATGTAATCTCTCTTTGGAGAGGAGATTATTATAACCCTGACTTCTCAAAAGCAAAATTTATAATAGAGATTTCATTCTGCAGCCTACGCTATTTACTTTAAAAATCTCATTTTCTCAACTTCTATTCAAAATATAGTCTTGTGTGTGTGTGTGTGTGTGTGTGAGATATGGAGAGAAAGAGAAAGAGAAAGATTAGCATTTGTATTTTAAAATAATTTGCTCTAAATTAATATCTGAAGAATTTCAAAAACTTATTTAATATAAAAACTGATTTCTTGTTGTTTTGCAATACTGTAATCTGTACAGCATAATATATAACAATTATGCATCTCTTTGCATGTTCTCTGACCCTTATGATTGGTTGGGACATCTACAAGGAATTCTGTCCTTTCGCATACTTTGGAGAAGAAGCAATGGTTTACATTTGGCCCAGACCATCTGTTCAAAGTTTGCTTGGCAAGTTCATTTGGTGCAGAGATATTATCTTCCCCCCAGCACAGCACTCACTGTGCCATGCTTTCTGTCAATGCAAAAGAAAAGTTTTTTTCTACTGTTGAGGTTTCATAATGTTACAGGTCAGCTCATTGTAATGCAGCTCTGTTGGCTTCTTTGTGAGAGTGTGTGCATAAATGGGGTGGTCATGGAGCCAGTGCAAAATGGTCAACTCTGGCTATTGGCATTGGTGTTATTAACAAATGGTAATTTCATCTCAGGGAGGAAGGTTTCCATCTGCACTAACAGAACTGTGACTTGTTTACTGGTCGCCTTGCAAGTTAAGTAAAATCTAAGTTACTTATGTAATCTATTATAAATTTGTTACATGTATGGTGTGTGTCTGTGTGTGTGTGTGTGCAAAAGCTGATTTTCAATTCACTTGAAAATATTCTTTTTTAAATATCTTGAAGGCTAAGCTAATGGAAATATTTATATTAGTTGTATTTTGAGAGGAAAGTGGAATCCAAAATGGCTCTTTTGTTGTTCTATTTGTTATAAAATATACCGTTCAATTTCAAAAATCAAATTTTAAAGAAAAATATTTCTTATCCCAATAAATTTTATAGTAGTATAAAGATATTCCTAAAAAATAAATTTCTCTTTAGTTGTCATATATTGAAGTCTGTAGTGGTTTAATTCAGGTGTTCACCATAAACTTATTGTGTTCTGAATGTCCACTTCCCAGCTGGTGACACTCTAGGCATTAGAACCTTGTTGTAGCTGTGTAGTTGGGGGTGGGCTGATGAGGGTTATAGCTAGTTTCCAGTTGCCAGTGTGTTGCACAGTCTCCTACTGCTGTTTGCTATGCTGCGGTGGAGGTGATGTCCACCCTCTGCTCATGCCATCATTTTCCTTGCCATTATGGAGTTTCCCCTAGAGTCTGTAAGCCAAAATAAACCCATGTCTCCACAAGGTGCTTTTTGTTGCATTCTTTTTCACAGCAATGAGAAAGCTGACTACAATAAATTACATATGTATAAACTTTTGATTGCATTGAGAAATAATTCCTCTCAGTGAAAATTTGTTGCTTTCTATTGGATCATTTTTCTTCTTGAGGTCATACATGGGGCTGTCAAACTGAAGAGCAGTAAGGATTTCATATAAATAGTAGAGAGCAACCAACGGGGTTATGGAATAGATGATAGTTTTAAAGCTATTCTGATTGTTG
Organism: Zapus hudsonius; assembly: GCA_004024765.1. Taxonomy (NCBI): domain Eukaryota; kingdom Metazoa; phylum Chordata; class Mammalia; order Rodentia; family Dipodidae; genus Zapus; species Zapus hudsonius. The sequence continues at coordinate 28,359 of PVHP010018403.1, read as the reverse complement.
ATGACATTCAGGATGAGGAAGGAAGAGCAGAATTTGTGATTCAAAACTAAATTTAAAAAAAAATATTGGAAAGAGATCAGAAAGATGGAGAATGACTCAATGCTAAAATGCCAGTTTGACTGGGGTTTCCTTCCTAAAATTGATTTATTCTTCAAACCTTATTAACCTCCCTAGGTGAGTTTATCTTTAACTTCTTTGCATATGACGTTTCCCTTTCTTTGAGAAAGTGTTGACTGAAGCCTACTCTGAGTCCATTCCCCTTTTAGTGTTACCTTTTCCATGGATTGTGATGCAGACTTCACTTAGCTTCAACTAAGGAGTAACAGTCATTCACACTCATCTATTCAGTTTACATGTCAATGCTTTGTGAACTTCTCATGCTGATAAGTCATTCTCTTGGTCTTCTGAATAAGTAATCAACTTCTAAATAAATAATCAACTTTCCCTCTGATGTATTATTAGTCTCAGAGGAGTAGCGACAAAATATTTCAAATTCCTTTGAAATTTCCTCTCAGAACATACTATTGTAGGAGGTATCTTCTAGTTTCTAGGACAAAACACCTGAGCAGAAGCAGATTATTAGAGGAAAGTCTGTATTTGGGATTAAAGTCTCAAGGAGGAGTTTCATCAGGAAATAGACACCATGACGGAGCAGATGCTGAGCATCACATCTTGTCATATTATCATTTGGGAGATAGGAACCAGAGTAAACTGGCTAGTGAACACCCAGGAGGGCTGGATAATAGATCTCAAGGTCCAGCCCCAGTTACACACCTACCCTAGCAAGGTTCTTTCTTCTTTCCAAAAGTTATACCAGATGGGATTGAGTATGAGGCCTAATCACAAATGCATAACACTAGTGGGGACATTTCACATTAAAACCACAATTGTCAAATAAGACTTTCTTCTGTACAGTATATTCTTTTTGCATCATCTCGGATAGGCTTAGTCTTTTAATTCATTGTCAACTGAAAATTTATTTTATAACATTGTTAGCAGTTTTGTTATTCAATTAATTTCTTTAAATTATTTTGGTCACTATCACTAGAAATAATTTAAACCCAAGAAGAAATGAGCTAATTTAGTGACATTTTAGTTTGGTGCTTCTAGGTATTAGATCCAGAGTTAAAATACATTGATTATGTCAGGAATTAATATCTATCACAAATTATTCTACTCGGGAGAAGCCTAAGAAATAGTTTGACATTTCAAAGCTTTGTGTGGGCATTGACTTTCAAAGTTACTGGTCCTATTATTCCAGAAGAAAAGCAATAATCAAATATATTACTTATGAAAAGCTATTTTCTTTTGAAAGGAAGATAGGAAATTAGGAGAAAAGCAGAACCCTGATTAGAGTCTTAAACTATGTATATTCTATATTTGCTAGTAATTTCATGAATGTTATAATTTTTGCACTAGGATTAGACATATTGGACAAGCAGATCAACTTGCCTTGTTTACATATATCATTAAAGGTGAAACCAGTATTGTCCTTAACTCCAGTGATACTTGGAAATCATCCACATTTCATCTCATTTGATAAATTATTTTTGGAGAAATTAAACCATAAAAATCATTCAACATTGTAATGATGCCTTTCCAATTTACTTAGTTTTCATGTGGAGTTGGTTTACTATAATAGTGATATTTGCAAATGAAAATGTAGACAGAATCATGGGCTATTATTAAGCATTGTATTTTTTTTGTTTGTTTTTTGAGGTCTGGTCTCACTCTAGCCTAGGAATTCACTATGTAGTCTCAGGGTGGCCTGGAACTCATGGTGCTCCTCCTACCTCTGCCTCCCTCCCGAGTGCTGAGATTAAAGGTGTGTGCTAACACACCCAGATTTAAGCATTGTATCTTTTTATTTATTTTATTAAATAAATTAACTTATAAAATTAGGTTTCACTATGGCATTTTTCAAACATTCTGATTTGGTTTCCCTGTTCCCTTCTTCCTCTCAAACATTCCCATGAAAGACTACTTCAGCTTCCATGTTACTAGAGTACTTATTCTCTCCTCTTTTTTTTTCTCAGTACATTTTCTCCCCTTTCAGGAGCTCCTATCGACACTACTTCTAATATACAAACAGACATTCAAAGTTAGGATCCCTAAATGAGAGAGAAATTTTTTTGTTGTTTTTTTCTGGGCCTTGGTTGCCTCATTTAGTTTACTTTTATCTAGATCCATTTATTTTCCAAATGTCTCATAATTATTATTGTTTACCTCATAGCAGAATCAAATTCATTGTCTTTGTCCCATATTTCCTTTATGCTTTCTTCAACTGATGGACACTCAGGGATAGGTTGACTCCTTTCCCTTCCTATTATACCTAAAGTAGCAATGAACATAGGTGTGCAAGTATATCTGTGTTAAGATATAGTCTTGAGTATAGGCTCAGAAATGGCACATCTCTGTTGAATCTAGTTTTAATTTTTGAAGGGCCTCCATACGGAGTAATACAACATAAAGCAGTGGCTATACCTGTTTACCCTCCTACCACCTGTGAATAAGGACTCTGTGATAAGCGATTGTTGTCATGTTTTCTTGATGACGGCTACTTTGACTGGGCTGAGAATTAATCTCAAAGTAGTTTTTGTTTTCATTTCCCCTGGACCTAAGGATACTAAACATTTTGTAAATTTGTTGGCTATGTGAGCTATTTTTTTGAGATCTGTATGTTCAGCCCATTAGCCCATTTATAGATTGGCAAATTTGTTTGGTTTAGTATTGAATCTTGGCTATTCTTCATTTAATCTAGATATCTGACTCCTGTCAGAGGAGCAGAGAGTAGATTTTCACCATTACATAGGTTTTCTGTTCACACTGCTGACAGTTTTCTTAGAAGAAACATTTTAATTTCATGTGGTCCTACTTGTCTTAAAATCCATGGCCATAGCTGTGTAGAATTATTTGTGGCTCCTCTATTCCATTCTACTGGGTCTCTAATTATGTTATTGTGCCAGTCTACTGTTAATTTTTTAATATATGGAACTGTAGTATAATTTTAGGTCAGGGATTTTCATGTTTCCAGCATATTCTTTTAGGATTGTTTTGGCTGTGTGTATTCTTTAATGTTTCTAAAGTAAACATCCTTAAGTACTTATTCAAATCAATAATCTTCTTGATCAAGTTTAAGGAACTTTATATAGAAGAATAAGAGTGATTAAATATGCAGATTTGTGGTAAAGTATAAGCTGCCATGAATGAGGTTTGAGCTCTATGGTAAAACACAGAAACACACTGTAAATGTAGTATAAATATTAAATATTGCTTAGTGTTCAAATTATATCACACATTAATGAACTTATTGATAGTGATATATGATAAAAATATCAAAGCTGTAGACTTCTATATAAATTTTATTCAATTAAGTTAGACAAGGGAGGCAAAAAGACAAAAATTAATTAATGGTGTTTTCTATTTTTATTCATTTGAAAAATTTAATTTGAAAAAATTAATTTTCCAATAATCATTTATTGTAACACACATGGTGTGCATTTAATTTTTTTAAAGAAGGATTTTTTTAGTCACAGTTTAGTAAGCCAGCATTAACTTGGATTGGTTTTACTTTGTGGTTTTCTATAAAGGTTAATGATTATATATTCTTACTTCTATAGTATATGCATAATTATATAGCATTATATTAATATATTAGCCAAAAGTTGTTTCAAGAGATGGGATGATTTGGTTTTGGATAATATTATAGCTGAAGGACTCAAAAAATAGAGAAAAAATTTTGAATGAGGAACTACAGAAGCAAAAGTGAATAGAACATCCTGAATGTAGTTGTCAAAATTTCTTCCTCTCAGCTAGAACAATTTAACAATTTACAAAGTTAACCTTCTACTTTATATCCCTAGCGTTTTTTTCTTCCTTCTCTTTACAATGTGATTATCTCTACAGGTGCCTGATGGGTGCCATTTATTTCACAGTGTTAGTTGTTTGATACCTTTCTGGATGAAGCCGATCCAAGCAACATTCATTTCTCTTACATCAATTCAATACTCTTAGAAAATGTACAAATGATAAAGAAAGGCTGAATTAAACCAAGGACACTCTATATCAAAATAAGATAACCATGTATTATGCTTGGGATCTACTTTTGTCTATGTCTCTATTTTATTGAACAACTTAAAAATTGAATTTTTTTGCTCTGTCCTCCTATTTTCTAGCCTGTTTGCCTAGTGTTGTAGCTACTTTAATTATTGTTGTTCAGTGACCTGAAGCAAAGAAGCAATTTTCTTTTCAATGTACTAATTACCAACTAAGTGCTTGGTATTTAGGGCATAGAAAGCAAAAGGAGGAGCAAGAGTTAAGATGTTAAAATAGTGATTTAATCTGTAAGCACTTCCATTTTCAAAACACAGAATTTCTTACATTAGGGCTACATGAAGAATCTGTATTTATTTTCACCATATTTCCAAAAATAATACCATTACATTATTTCACAACCTTGACTAAAATTGGAAAGATTACAAAATAAAGAATAATCAGAATCTAAATTCTAGTCTTTTATTAGTTAGCATAGGTACTAACACTGAAGGGAAATTATGAAGGTAAGAAAATATGTATGTAATAATTATTACACAAAAGGCATTTCAAAATATTTACTTTATTCTCATCCTATGAAATATTGTCAGCATAATATACCTTAGTAATCAATTAAAAACAACAAACATAATCAGAAAATGTTGGCCACATTTCACTGAATACACACTCAGAATAAATGAAAGGAGACAATATTAAAGCTGTGCCTGTAGTTATATGATTTTAAAATACACTTGAACATTAATTTTATAATGAAAACACATTTGATCATCGTCTAATTCTAACTAAAAATAATTTTAGGATTGATATTATTTGCTGATCTTAGCTTTTTGTACGGGTGTGGAGTATACCTATGGTGTGTCCTATGTACAGTTTTTGCATGGGTGCACACACAGATGCCCATGCTCCATGTGTATGTGTTAGGAGGGCAGAGGAGAATGTCACGTGGTCTCTATCACTATTCCATGTTGTTTTTCTTGAGATTTTATTTCATTTCTTCATTACCCTAGAGGGACTATTTGTTTCTATTTTAGTCAGAATGAGTAATTATTGACACTCAATATCCTTATTTTTATCAATGTTGACTAAAATATAATTTTTCAAGCTCATGAGTTCAATTTCACCATTTTTAGAAATATATAACTATTTTTATGTGAAACTAAGATAACATTTAGCTCTTGAATCTTAAAACAATTTCCTTTTCTTAATCTCTAAAGAAGCTTTATGCTTGTATTGGTAAAGTCAAATCAAATAAAGATGCCAGGGTTAACAATCCTCCACTATGACAGAAACAGGTTTGTTAATTTGATGCAGTAAAAGAAGATACTTCACAGAACTTTGACAATTTTGTCCATTTTTTGTTGCTGATTAACTAAATTCACAAAATGAGTAAGTTGGCAAAGAAAAGAGGTATCTAGTTGAAAGCATGACCTGTTTTGTTTCAATCTCTTTAATATCTGTGAATGTTACATTGATGATAGATTTCGTATAAGCAGCATATGGCTTTACCAATAATATTAAAGAAATTTTATTAAATCGTTACATATAAAAATGTCTTGATAATGTGTCAATGGAGTTTTATAAACTGAATATATCAGTAAGCTTTAGGTTTAAATAAAGAAATTTGAAATGTCTATGTAAAAGATTACATCCATATATTTGAGAAAGACCCACAGGTTCTAGCCACTTCTCATCACCTCTAGTTAATAGCCTTACTTTGAAGAGCATTCATGCATGAGATGTCCTGTATCTTAGATTTTCAAAAATTTTAAATCAAGCTGTAAATCCCATCCTAAATTTGGGGCCTTAAAATTTTTGCTGCAGCCAACCATTTATAGTATTGGTTTTTCTAAAGAATGTCAGAGCTTGGGTTCAAACAAGTTTTAGCTATCAATATTATCAACTAAAATGAACTAAGAACCTAGGAAAATGATTTTATTGAAAAAAATAGAGGTGAAGAACCACAGTTTTAAAGAAAAAAGCTTTATGTCAGACAAATTTAGAACTCATTTATCAATTGAGAAAAATAGTTATTCATCAACAAATTATTGACTTGCCTCAGAACTTATTGGAAGTATAGAGATAGATAAAATGAAGTGAATTGCATTCAATTTTATCAATAATATCACATCTCAGAAAAAAATTTAACCATGAAACATTCTTTCCATTTTGCTTCTTTGGTTTTATGATTTATGTCTTCAACTATGTCTGCCAAGTGTTAGTTGATTTTTCAACCTGCCCAGATAGGAGAATTTCTATTTTACAAGAATGATTTTCTATTTTTAATATTGATTTTATTGATTATTGAAGGGGAAGGCCTATGAGGTTAAACTTCTCATTTTAAAGGATTTAAATTTTATAATAAAACCTTATTGAACCCAAATGTTTTGTTTTCATTTTTATTTTAATTAAATATATAACTCCCCTTGTTTTCTGCATACCTAAAGTTTTATCCCATGTTTCATTTATCCCTGCAATATTTTTGGAAATTTTATAGCTTTCCTGAAATCAGTGTCTGAATCTTCAAAATGAAGGAAGGAAGAAAAGTAAGAAAGAAAATCAGAATGCCCTTTTTCCTACTAAAAGCCCTGGGAAATTAGAGAGGTTTGTTCTTTTACCTTGTGAAAAAAGAGATGTTAGAAATAATTACCTTAGTTTGATATGTGACTATTACCAAAATTTCATGTAGAGCTGTTTAATCAAAAGAAATACCCAGTTTTCTGGGTTAAATTTTATGGATAAAATGCATATTGCATGCTTTTCTGATTTGATTTTCCCTAGAGCTTAAACTTTATCTTGTCTGATAACATTTTTGTTACCACAGTACAAGCACTGGAGGTAGTTACTAGCCAGGACATGTTCTCAGCAGAAAGCTTGAAAAAGACAGCATCTACTTCCAAGCTGGTTGGAATTATTGATGAAATAAGCTGCTCTCTCTCTGTTCACTTCATTCTTCAACAGTCAGAGGGAGAGATTTTTTTCTGTCTTGTCACTGATTATTTGGGGAGTGTGAGCTTCTTTTAAGAAGGCTCAAATAATGTGACACACTAGGTTAATCTCTGTTTTGAAGAGCTCAGCATAGAAACATTAAGTAGATTTGACTATACAATGCTATAATCAGCACCACAATAATTTGGCTATATACAAATTAGTAAGTTCTACCCAATCACAAGGAAGAGGAATTGTAGAAAAAGAACAATTAAGGGCCAATCAACTTTTAAAGATGAAAGCAGGGTTTGTATTTCGATGGCATAGTGTTTGCCTAGCCAAAAAGGAAAAAAAAAAGGACCCTGGATTTAAATCCCAGCACCAAAAGAATACAATAAAATATTTAAAATCAAAGATATAAAAGGAGAATATAGGGATATTTACAAATGTATAAATGTGTACAACAAATTACACATTTTAGTGGAAATCCTATCCTAAGTGAAACCTATATGAATATCAATTAGTATCAATACAAAATAAAGTATAAACAAACTCAGGAAAGAAATATTCAAAATAAGCTAAGTAGTTTTATATAGTCATCATATTGTATATGCTTTGTGGCCAGATATTCTAGTTAAGGCTGTCTGCTTTCAGCTAGCCACATGACACAAAAATATTCTACTATACCTCAGTTTCCCCAGCTAAAAAATATGAACAAAAATAATAGCACCACAAAGGATAAAGTAAGAGAATTCTAAGCAATGGAATATTAAGGAAATTACTGGCATTTAGGAGGAGGTACAAATTTTTAACCGTAAACAGAACTAGCAGAAAACTTAAAAGTATTATATATAATATAATAGAAAGGTCCTACAGAAGAAACAAGAAAGTGCAAGACCTAGTAAATGTTACAGTATTGTGCATAAACATTCACTTGCCATTGGGAACGAAATGACTGCAAATTTAACAAGAGGAATAATAATTGTTTATTTAGATCCCTCCATGATCTTCAGTACTACTAAAATATGATATAAGTAGACATTTAATTTACTAAGGTTGCTTTTAAGCATCATGAGTACAAGAAAGAATAAAGGTAAAAAAATAATGATGTACAATGATTGAAAAAACAAAGCTGAAGGAGAATAGTGTCAGAAGGAAAGTGAGAGAGGAACTCTACTACAATGTTGTATATTTTCCAGTTAATTCAGAACAGACTTGATGAAGAAAATTAGAAAATAGAAACAGTGGATGGAGATTACGTTTTCTGAATTTGAGTGAATATGGCATCTGGGGTCATTAGTAATGACACCATCAAGGATGTGATTTTGTATAAAAAAATGTCCATTCTTGAGTTGGAGACCTTAGAAGCAGAAAGTACAATTGAGACAGCATGGAAGAGAAAAAATGCTTCTGGTGGACATGGAAATAACCAGAGTTTATAACTGCAGCCATCTTGTTTGAGAGAACATCATTAGAGCAAGATATACATCTTTCGAGTCATAAGGAAAGGTCGTCTGAGTATCACCCAATGATGAAAACTGACAGGTTCAGTTACTTGCCAAGTTTGATTGGATAGCTGAAATACTGTTATGTGCATGTGGAGAAGATAAAAGTAATGGTTTGGGATGTATAATGAAAATAAGGGGGAAAGTTACTGTCATGGTTTGATCCAGGTGTCCCCCACAAACAAATGAATGTGCTCTAATTGATGGATCCTCAGCTGATGGCAGTTTGGGTTTTACACCCTCAATGGAGCTGTGTTGTTGGGGAGGGCCTGTGGGGGTTATAAGTCAGCTTCCCCTTGCCAGTGTTTGGCACACTTTCCTGCCTCTGTTTGCAGTGCTGTGGCAGAGGTGATGTCCACCCCTCTGCCCATTCCATCATTTTCTCTGCCAGGAATGAATTTCCCCTTGAGTCCATAAGCCAAATAAACCCATTCCTCCACAAGCCACTTTTGCTTGGGTTCTTTCTGTGCAGCAACTAGAAAGCTGACTATAACAGTTATTCCACCTCATATTTCAATAAAACATATAATGCAAAGAAAGCAATCAAACAAAAACGGGCTGATCTCTATGAGTAGTCTCCTCACAGCAGAGATTGGTTAACAAGTGAGAAAGGTGAAAGGGTCATTAAAGACGTTTCAAGACATGAGAAACTTTGCAGATGACTGTCTCTAAGTTGCATGATATTTAGGGTTATCATTTTAATCATTGGTGTGGGATAGTGCATAGAATAAGAAAACTAAAATCCTAGTTTTGAAGTAAATGATGCAGGTTGGGGTTGCATATAGCTAGGACTTTGCTTAGTGCATTGTTAGGGAAATAACACATTTATTGCTCAAGCCTAGTATTGTCCTAAGGAATTCTATTTTCTGTGATTACCTTCCTCAACTATATGTGCTGGGTTGGAATTGAAAGATGCAATTATAACTTGCCAATATATCTATTACTTTTTTTGTCCTTCTATAAGGTAATAAGTTATGCATCTTTCAATAGGATCTTGAATTAAGTTATTGATAATTGAAATACATATTAGAATAATAAGAAAAACATAAATGTTCTTAACAAATAGATGTGACTACACAGTGTTACAGAGTGTCTATGGAACACAGAATGGCTTGATGCTGAGGAATCCATGGCAATCAAGCCTGGTGGCATACATTACCTCAGCGAGTATTTGACAATGATAAAATATACTAGAAGTCATTAACCTAAGTCAGAAAGTTATATAAAATCTGCATTTCATATTTTATTTTATAATTCAAATTTTCTTTTGTGAGGACTATCAGAATACTTTAAAGTAAATTCCTGTTACAATGTTTTTAATCATTGTAGGTTCTTTTTAAAGTATTCCAAAGTAGTATTTGTGGGTAAAATAAGATGAATGAATGATTTTTATCCTCATAGTAATCATATATTACTGGAGAAACTAATTATATAAGTTGCCCTAATACTAATGGACAGATAAAACTATAATCACAGCCTCAGGAGAGAAAAGCCTTTTCACCCTAGGATGAGGATGAAAAGAATTATGGAGATTGGTTTCAAGAAGATAATTTCTTATTTATCTTTTAAATATTACTTAAGATGACAAAAATCTTCTCTAGATAAATCCTGGAAAAATCAGCAGAGTCTTTTCCACCTTTCTCTTTAATAAGATGCCTAGTTCCCTTTAGTATCCATTGCTCCCAAATATTTTTACACATCACTTACAATATACAACTCATTCTTTAAAATTGACCCTATTTTGTTATATTTTTATGATTTTATTTTTGCATGTATATTGTGTGGTATACATGTTTTTGTGTGTGCCACTGTTTGGGGTTGGGTGTACATGTACACATGTATCCATGCATGTGGAAGCCGACTTGGCATTTTATTTCTTTGTTTCCTCACCACCTTACTTTTGGAGACAGGGCTTCTCACTGTATCTATAGCTCACTGATTTTGCTAGACTCTTTAGAAGATGAACTCTGTAGATCCTCCTGTCTCCACCTCTCCAGCACTGACATTACTTGTGCAGACCACCACAGTCAGCAACCTATGAGGATTCTGGGGACATGAACACAGGTCCTCATGCTTGCAAAGAAAGCACTTTACTCACTAGGCCAGCTCCCCAGATCTGACACATTATTTCAGAGGTAAGTCTTTTAATCTTGTTGGCAACTATTTCAAAATAATTATATGTTTCCTTTCTAACCAATATAGATGAAAAAATCCATGAGCTGGTGCCTGGAGTAAACTCCCAAGTATATGAAAGAAAATAAAGAGAAATGTGATGATTTTTAAAATATGTTGCTATCTTGACAGGTTTATTATTGATAAACTTCAGATGGAGTCAATGCCACATATGGAAAAACCAAGAGAGGGACATTGCTATCACCTTCAAAGAGAGTGGACATTTCTAAGTAACTGATTCAATCACTTTGGAAACTTAATTTACACACAAACTATCTCCCATTTGAGTCCATAATGAAATTTAAATTCTTTCTTAATCTAAGACTGAAATTCTAGTTTACACTTGAAAAGGAATATTTAATTAATTATCTACTTATTAGAGAGAGAAAGAGAGAGATAGAGATAGAGAGAGAGAGAGACAGAATATGCCACGGCCTTTTCTCTCTGCAAATGCACTACCCACAGAGGAGGATATCCAGCTGATTGTTGATCAGGAAGAGGATCATAGGGGAACTGGGGATAACAACTCATTATTTGCCCATTAAATAATATAACTCATTATGGAAATAAAAAATCAACTTGCTAGTTACTAGAAACTCAATCACTGTAGTCCCTTCCTTTCTTCACAAGGGTAAAAGTTCATCCATTTTGAGATCTATTATATTATAGGTCTGTGTTTGTGTTTATTTCTTTCATTTACTCAGCTGGAATTACTATAAGAAAATGATCACATTTTATGATTATAGAGTCTAAATCTATCTGGCTTAAACTCACTTTGATTAACCATGCCTTCTTTTGAATATATGTGATTGGGGCCATACACTTAATAGTCCAAAAACTGTATATATCTACCATTACACACTGCCTTGCTATTGGGTATAGTGGTGCATGCCTGTAATCCACTCTGGAGCCCAAGGGAGGAGAATTGCTGTGAGTTTGTACGGGATCCTGTGACACTTGGTGAGTTCAAGGCTAGCCGGAGATACAAAACAAAATTCTTTTTAGAAAGAAATAGAAAGAAAGAAAGAAGGAAAGAAATTAAAAGAAAAAAAAGAGAAAAGAAAATAAGGAAAAAAGGAAGAAAAAGACTGGTTGGAGATAAGTGTTAATGGTTTAATGTGCTTCCTGCACAAGCAGGAAGACATGAGGGGGGGCTGACACCACCTGAACTCAAAACTCCAGATCCCACATGAACAACCCATTATGGTCCTGCATTCCTATAACCCATATCCTACAGGGTAACAGAGACTCAACAATCCAAGGAATCCCATAAACTCCAGAAACAATAACTGAGTAAAAGTGAGACAATAGCTAAAACCAGATCAGGCAGAAGAGCTATGGAGCAGGTCTTCAGATGACCAGATGATTCCCCTCTGACCACGGCAGGCAAGTGACTCCAGCTCTAGGCAGCATATGAGGCACTCAATGGCACATGCATGTGCATACAGCATATACACACTGTACTCTACATGTGGTTGCTGTGTAAAGAATTCTTAGTAGATGGTACCACTTAAAGGAATATTCCAAACACAAAGAAAAAATAAGATATACATAACAATAAGGACACAGAAAAGAATAAATAACAGTACAGAAATTGATAAAAAAAAATGACCAACATGAAAAAGTAGATCATTATTGTGATGGTTAGGTTTTGTTGTTAACTTGATCCTTTACATTATCTTGTGTGGGTCTCTGATGTTCACAAGAAGGCAGCCCTATAAGAAAGGGACAGGATCTGAGGAAGCTCAGGGAAGTGGGAAATTAACATCCCTTCCTTGGAGGGCAGTACAAGAAGGAAATTCCAGAGACTCTAGAAGCCAACAACAAGTCTGGAATAGGGATGCAAGACCCCACCCTAAAGCGATATAATGGGAAAAGAAATCTGTGTTCCTCCCTGCCTTCATGGCCGCTGGTAATCACTGTGCATCTCTTCTTTGGCATTAGAACAAAGAAAGCTTCCTCAGCCCTCCAGCCAGGACTGAAGACTAGATGCTCCTCAGGAAACCTTTAGGCCTTCAGTGCTGCATTGGAAATGCTGACTCATCCAACAATGTGGACTGAGCAGCTAACAATTCCTTGACTCTTGGGCTTGCAGACTGCTATTGTGGGACAATCATAAACTAATCCAATAAATCCCCTTTTCCTTTGCAACAATTCCTTCAGTAGGTTCTGTTCCTCTAGAGAGCCCAGATGTGCAAAATGGTTTATGCATCTGGAGTCCCTTTGCAGCAGCTGGAGGCCCTGTCATGCCCATTCTGTTTCTCTCTAATTGCAGATAAATTAATTAATTAATTAATTATTTTTTGAATAAATCATATAGTATATTTTGGTATGCTCTTAAAAGATATTCTTTATTTTTTTTAAAAATTTTTTTATTGTCCATAATGAGTTACAACATTTAGTGGGCAAACAATGAGTCGTTATCCCCAATTACCCTCCCCATTCTGCTGGATAACCTCCTCCATGGGTTGTCTGGATCAGTCCTTGTGACAGGGGACCATGGATAGTTAGCCTAGTGTTCAGCCAGGTTCTCCTGGCTGTACCTATGGATAGTCTCCCCCACCATGGCTCTCACAATCTTACCGCCCCCTCTTCTGCATAGTTCCCTGAGTCGTGGTGGATGAGTATTAAGGTTGCTTTAAGGTTGTGAGCTTAGGGGTATTTGTGTCGAAAATCTTTGGTTTCTGTTCCACTGTTTCTGTTTAGCCCAAAGGATTTGAAACAGGAATGGATGAACGGCCTGGTTTCACAGATAGAGATCTACAGTAACACCAGAGGATATAATACTGCATCAAATTCTGTTCCCAGAAGAAGATGAAAACATTTCTGATTGGGCAGGAATACTACGCTGGCTCCCTCGCCAGGGGTAAAGGCCAAGGCCAAGGGCCACTGATCTCAGTCCTAAATACACAACCCCATGACTCCCCAAAATAATTACATAAAGTGCACTAAAAGAAGGGTGTGAAGAATTGTCATATACAATATATACATTTTCTGAAGGAAACATGTCTTAGGTGATAACCCCTAACTCTCTCTTCCCTCTGTGTGCATGTGGACATATCATGTGTCACAGCAACAACTGGAGATTCTTTCATCCTCTCTGAAATGCTCTAAGACTTGTTCCTGGCCGTGATGATGTAATCTGTCAGAAGTAGTGAATGTGACGGGATGTGCAAATCCAAGTTTGAAAGGACTGCCAGTTTTCACCTCAAAACTTTTCAGTCAGCTTATGTTTCTTGAAATGCTCAGAAGACCTACAGGATCCAAGCTGTGGAAAAGAGTCGTTTGGCAGGCCTTTCTGAGGAGAGATCTCTGTCTGCACCAGCCAACACCTGCGTGAATGAGTCCTTCTGGGTGTTTCAGTGAATGCACCCGTAGGTTTACTGCAGCACACAGAATTATGAGAAATAATACAATCGGTACTCCTAGATCCATTGAATTCTGAAGGCTTTTATAAATAGGGTAGGTAAGTGAGAAAGTTCTACACCTGTATTCTATCTAGGACTTTATCAGTTTCAACTTTACCAACTGCCAGTAAAGACTTGAATTGACTTTTCTTTCATATTTCTACTACCTGACTAAAGACACGTATAGAGTTAGGTGGAATAGTTTGGTTATTTGAAGGACACTGTTCAGAGAACATGCCAATAGAAGTATAACTCATGGTAAAAAATAGTTTTCTCAAAGTCTTGTATTGTTATGGAAAGCCCAACAAAAGCGCTGAATATATATACTATATAGAATGCATATACTAACTTATTTCTTAGAAAGAGGACAGGTATGGAGAAAAAGAAATGTAAAGAGATTGCAGAAAAATGATGCATGCTATGTAAATAGATGTATTGAAAATGGGCCAAAGGGAAAAAAAAAGAAAGTGTATCTGATAAAACCCAAAATTGTTCAACATTTGAGTCAATTTAAAATATACTAAGTAGGAATAGTAAAGAGAAACGGCTGGAACAGGCTCTGAGGAAATTCAAATTCAAATAGTAAGTTAAAGATTGTTAATGCAGGAATAAAATATTTTAGTCTTTTAATCAAGGAGATATAATACTTCAGTCTCATAAAAATATTTCCAAATATAAAAAGCATACTTAAAATGTACATCATTTCTACTTGCATTTACAAGAGAATATCAGGGACTAGAATTATCTTATAACATAAATGCCTGAAAAATATAACAAACTCTATGAAAAGCTGTATTGCTCATAGGGATGTGTTCACACCATGGCCTCTTCCACACTTATAAAGTGATGGTGAGAACAGGAGTTAATACATATATAAATTACTTGTATTTAACCAATCTTCCTTTTACACTTATATCAAGTCATCACAGTGAATATGTCAAATGTACTAAATTAATGTTAATAATTTGTGTTTGTCAACTTTAGAAAATAAATGAATAGATCAGGTAATGGCAGAATAAGAAGTTACCTATAAAATTGGAAAAAAATATACATATAGGAGTTGAGAGAGAAGAGACCTCTGTCAAGGAACCTGAATGAACCCGACTCCAGCAGAGATAGCTTGTCTGTGGAAAGAGCTATATAAATTTGCATGTTTATACCTCTGAGTCTTCAGCTCTATACCAATCCACACCTGTGTTGGCTGGAAATCTGTGATACAAGAAAAAATCTTTCAGGAAAAAGTTTTAAAAAGAGAGATTGGTAAGGTAATTCTGAGAGCAAAATGATGGGGAATAGTTTTAAAAATTTCACCAGAAAATAAGGTATTGTTTAAGTTCTTCAAATATTCGTTGAAGACAACATCATGTCTGGGTAATAAAATAAAATTATAGTCTCAAAATTGAAAAAAATGGAATATTAATAATATGGTGCCCCATCAATAACAAATACTATACATTAAAAAACAGTTCTGCCATGTGTATTGGTTCTTACCTGTAATCCAAGTACTTATAAAGTTGAAACCAGTAATTATGCTATAATGCAATTTATAGATTTAGGACAAATAAGAGGTTATGTTAACAAGAAATAGTAAAATAGAACAATTATAATAACAAAGTTATTTAATAAAATCATATGTTTATTTCTCTTGAAATACTTTCTTGTGCTCAACTTACCATTATTTCCATTTCAGCTTCTCTATTGCCTATCAAATCAAAAGCAATAACATCATATGGGAATTTTGTGGCCAGTAATTTGTAGATAGATAGATAGATAGATAGATAGATAGATAGATAGATATTATCAGTGAAAAGAGGTGTGTCCCCTATACCAGATAGAGAGAAAGCAACAAGGAACAAAAGTGATCAACATACTCTCATCAATGAGAATATGAATTGTCAAGATAATAATAAATTGAAGATGTCAAAACTTACTTCTAAGAAGAAAGGGTTAGTAACATTATTTCCAGAAGAATGTGAAATGGATTTGAATATAAATGATCACACATGAAAAACATTCCATAGAAATATTCAGTATAAATTTTAATATGTAAAAGATAATGTGTTTTAGTAAAGGAGCAAAACTGAGTTAAGCAAAATTCTACTTAAGACTGATTCATTATGTTAGGTAAAAAAGTGTGTTGAAGTCATAGAGTGCATCTCTGTATCTCTCTCTGTATGTGTGTGTGTATAAAAAACAAAAAAGTGTGAGCATAAGCAAGCCTAGACATACATTAATTTTTATATTCACAATTTCCTTATTAATGAAATATTGCAGCCTTAAGCATAAAAATGTACCCTAAAATCACTAAATAACAGAAAAAATAAAAGTTGAAATCTCTTTACTAAAACTATTAAAAGCAAAAAGATAGGTAATTTACCAAAATAAATATACCATGTCACTTTAGAAATAAAATCCAGACTGTGGAAACCTAAGAGCAATAAAATTGTAGAGCATGACATAACAGAAAATAATATGAAAATGTGACCAAAACTTTACAGATTTAAAATGAAATGAAAGAGATTTTAGAGAAATAAATGAACACAGATTTATAAGCAAACAATACCCAATATGTGCACAATAGAAAGCTAAAGATAAGGAATAACCAGCTATACATGAAATGTATTGTTATACTTTAATATAATTAAAAGAGCTTTATTTTAAAGTAATAGTTCTATAGTTATATTATTAGAAAGATTATTTTGAAGTCATATTATATGAGTTCATGGTTTTACAACATTTAAGTTAACTTTGGATTTTCTTTTTAAATTATAAATATATGCCTATATATCTATATCTATATCTATCTATCTATCTATCTCTATCTATCTATCTATCTATATGTATATATATATATATATATATATATATATATATATATATATGTCATTGCTAAGAATATCAAATCTAAAAAATAATTGGTAAGAAATAAAATATTGAATACATATAATTCCATTTAAAAGTTTTAAATGAGTTTATAGATGAAAGCAAAATGAATGAATATCTAAGTTATTAAAGATGTACTATAGTCAGGCATTGTTTTCTAAGATTTGAAAGATGAATATAAAATCCTTAACTGATGGTCAAATTTAAGTTATAACTCTTATAAATTCAATACTAATTGCTTAATTTCCTGAATAGTTTTCTACATGCAAATACCTCCAGTGAGTATATCAAAAATACCTATCACAAAAACTTATTTCTAAGCTTTTGTGATAGGTAATTCTTGATGTTGCAGAAGCAAGAACAGGAGGAAACCTGTTTCTGACACTGTTTTAGGGTGCCAGGTTCATTTTCTCTGACAAAGAAATAAAAGACTGGAAGGAGGCAGGCGTGGTGGTGCACACCATTGATCCCAGGTTTGGGAGGCAGAGCTAGAAGGATCGATGTAAATTCAAGGCCAGCCTGGGACTATAAAGCGAGTTCCAGTTCAGCCTTGGATCTAGTGAAACTTTACCAGGAATAACAAAGCAAAACAACAAAAAATAGTCAGGAAAAAAGTTTAAATGAATAAAGTTTATTTTCAAGTAAGAGGTAAAGAAAGCAGAGAGAAGAGACTTTTCCTGGGGGTGGGGATATTCCAGAGCTGTAAGACCCACAGTCCCAGTGAGAAACCAGACTCTTATTGAAGGAGAGAAGTCCACTCCTCTAGAGTCCATGATTGGTCAGTTTAAACATAGATGAGAGCTCTGATTGGTGCACGATGCATCCAGTACTGTGCAAGTCCCAGAAAGCCCAGCAAGCCAGCCTGCAAGTGGCAAAATTCACTTAGCCCAGGAAGGAGAAGGTGGGTCACCCTCCTCTCCGTCTTGTTTTATTTTTTTTTATTTTATTTTTTTTTTAAAATATTTTATTTATTCATTTTCAAGGAGAGAGAGAGAGAGAGAGAGAGAGAGAGAGAGAGAGAGAGAGAGAGAGAGAGAGAGAGTACACCAGGGCCACCACCTTGTGAGTGTGGCTTATGTGGGACCTGGGGAATTGAACCCAGGGCCTTAGGCACTAGAGGCAAGTGCCTTAACCTCTGAGCCATCTCTCTAGCCCTCCGTCTTGTTTTAGATTATAGTCCTCTGCTAAGTACACTTCCATCTGAATGCCTAGGCAGGGAAATAATTTCCCACAATATTCATTGTGACCTTGAATATGCACTTTATGGACATCAACTTTTAAAGCAGTTTATGGTAAAACCTTAATCAACAGAGAGGGATGTATGATGTGATTGACACACCAAAAGATTCAAGAAAACGTGTACTGAGACCATGTGGATTGATCCTTTCTTGGACATGGACTTCTACCTTCAGGAGCACTTTTGCTTTAATAAATGATAAATGTGTTTGTTCTTTCCTCTTTGTCTTGTTGAATTTGTCACAAGGGTGCAAGAACCAAGAAAACCCTGCTGACTTTGGGAAATTAATTCCAAGAAATTGTAGATGGTGTTCTGGTTGGTTTTCCAGGAAGGCTGTCACTTATCTTTGCCATCAAACAGCAAAAAAGGAGCACTTGTGTCTCTGGAAGTTTTTTTGTCCTTTCTCCTGCAATTGGTAATTACCTTGTGAAAAACGCTTTCCACTTAGCAGAGAGGACATAGCTATAATTTTCGTTTTGCACTGAAAAGGTAGCTTCCAAGTAACCTTTTCCTGAAAGTGGAAACAGAGTTGAGCATATTTAGGCCAGAGGCAAGGATGCAGAAGCATTACCACTTCAATGGATCGCTCTTGAAGAATTAGCATCAACTTAGCAAGGTGCCCTCTTCTCTGGGACCCTCTGCTCCACTTTCCTTTACATGAAAGAGACAATGGCTTTCTCCAGAGAAAACCTGATTGGAGGAGAAGGATCAAGATACCAAAGCACAAGCGGGAGAGGGAATTCTCTCACCAACACAAGCATCTCCACATAGGCACCTCTCTTTTTCAATATACAAACATGCATCTTCTCCTTCATCCTGAGAGTCTAAGGGTGATAAAAAAGTACTTTCAAATCATGAGCAAATGGAAATAATTTAGAAAGTTAAGTCTGAAGAAATCTTAGTCTATTGAGTCTCTCTCTCTCCACTTACTTTTGTGGCAAAAACAGGCTTTAAGTACCCAATTTTCTAAATTATTATTTATTCATTCTTTCTCCTTTCTTTTTTTTTCTTTTCAAGCAGAGGGAAACAGAGAAAGGAGAGGCAAACAGCAAGAGAGACAGACAAGAGAGAGGAGAGAGGAGAGAGAGAGTGAGAGATAGATAGAGAGAGAGAGAGAGAGAGAGAGAGAGAGAGAGAGAGAGAGAGAGAATGACACCAGGGCTTCTAGCCACAGCAAAGGGACTCCAGATGCATTCCAGATGCATGCATCACTTGTGCTTCTGGCCTACCCTGGGTATTAAAGCTTTGCAGGCAAGCACCTTAACCACTGAGCTGTCTTTCCAGCCCTTAAAATTCCAATTTTTCACTAACAGTTTTTGAGACCAGCTAAGACATATTTAGCTTCCAGGTCAAAGTCAGATTTTTTTTTAATTTAACAGTTATAGAGCCTAAATATGATGTGTGAATTAACATTCTCAAAAAGCAGCTACACATGTTTTGAACATCCTACCAGGGTTATTGACAGAACTTCTGAGATTATGGAGAGATGGAACCAGATTATTTTGGGCTACCTTTACCCCCATGCCCTTAATGACCATTTATTGCCCACTTCTGTCTCTGATGTACCATCCTTGTGACTAACAGATGGTCAGGTGAAACAGTTCTGAAATATACTACCACTAGTTTCTACCAAGTCAAAGGCTTAGAGTGTTATCAGTTAACAAATATCTGAATCCTACAGCTTTGCTGTACCTTACCTTCTGATGTTCCCATCAAATGTATTTGAAAAGTGCCCTGTTTTATGACTTTCTTTTGTTCTGTAACTATACAAACCACAAAATAACTAACATGATATAACGTGAAATTTGGGGTAACCTATGTCTCTTTTCCCAAGTGACGGTCACTCATACTTGACTTCAGAATAAACTATCTGTATCCTTTAAGATAAAGCTGTGGGTTTTGCACCAATACATATTTTCCTGAACAAGCCCAAAGCATATGACAAACAAGGTGTAGCTTCCTTGATTTAGACTCAGGAAACCCATTTGGAGCATATGTGTGGTCTCTTATTAATGGCTTTTCTTCCACAAAATGCACATGGGAAACATAAATATTCATACAATATAGGAAACATGGACATTTACACACAGACACACATATATATGTATATGTATAGTGACTTCTGTATTGCCTTCTACAATACTGAGAAAGAACTAGAAAAATATCCCACCTGAGACGGAATATAGACTATTGCACCATTTCTTTTAGAATATTTACATTTGGCAACCAATAGTTTGACCCACTGAGTCAGGAGTAGAATAGAAATGCCAAACAGTTCTCCATAGAGGTTTCAAAGTTTCAGGCTGGAGCAGGGAGAACTACCATTTTTACAAAGAACTATCCCTATTTTCCACCGTATAAAGCATATTTTCCTGGCTCTTCCTCCAAGTGACATTTCATAAATTGTGGCTGGTTAAATCCATGCCTTCATATGCACCTAGAAAGACTCTTCTCATAAGACTCAGTAGTAAGTGGTGAGTCCAAGACTTGAGTTGCCTGAGGAGAGGACTTTATAGGTAAGGTCAGGGCATGCTTCTAGAACTATTTTTGGCAATGTTTCTCAAATCAAGTATGCTTCTTTTTTCAGTTTGCTGACACACTCACACTCATTTATGATCCATAATATTTACAGTGTATAAATTATAGAAACATAAAGACCTAGACACATATTTACAGATTCCGTGTGTCCTTTTCCATGATCCTAAAACTATTAAGAGACTCCCACTGAGATCCTATAGTATATAAATTCCCTAGTTTTAAAAAGTGAAAATACAAGAGAAAACATTAAAATTAAAACTCCAATTAAATATACACAAAATGGTGCTTTCAACATACCAGACAAGACCCCAGGGATTCTCTATCCCAGGTGCTTTCCATTTTCTTAAACTTGAAATGAGAATATATGGTGAGAATTTATCTTATTCTAACTGCATCTCAGGAAACATCCATCTTCTTTCCAGAATAGTTTCTTAACTTCTGTTTTCTCTCTAATCCTTGAATAAACAAGTTAGTTCCACTGGTCAGTTTGGCAAGTTCTGTTCTGTATTGCTATGTTATGTTTTGTCAGTCATGTATCATCACTAGAGGCTAGATAGACATTCAAGATGAAGGGGTCAGCACTTTTGTACTCTCCTGAGGTGATGACTCCCTGATTTGCTGTTGTCTGGCTGTCTGGTAGCGGTGTCCTATCCTGGTCTTTTCTCTGTAGCAGTACAACTCCAGAGTCTGATCAGACTTGGTAGGTTTTCCACAGTATCACTAACCATATTCATTACACTATTCCATAATAGTCTTATTCTTAGTTACCACTTGAAAGGCCTTATCTCCAAATCTTGTAAATTCTGATGTAACAGACCTGGGATATCCACAGCATCATAGTTTCATTCTAACGGAAAATGGATTCTAATCTCTAATTGTTATTGGGATTTGCATTTGTTCTGATATTTGTGATATTGAAGCACCCTCCACTGCTGTGCTTTATAACGCAAGTAATCTAGTCTCAAAGAACTTCTCTCCTAGAGTAGTGAAAGTGGTTCAAAGTGAATGAAGGTTTTATTTTGATATCATATGTTGAGGTTCACTCTATTTCATAATTATTAATACTTTTACATAAGTAATTTGGAGGTGATTCCCACTGAATCCTCTATTAATAGTTTGCTTTGCATTCAGAAGTTCCTTGATTGCATGCAAACCACTTGATCATTTCTGCTTTCTGATCTTTATATATGTGTCACAAAAGATCACTACCTATGCTGAATTCATTTATGTAAGATTTGGTTTAGTAGATTCATAGTTCAGATTTTACATTGAGGATTTGAATCCATTTAAAGTTGAGTTTTGTACCTGGTGTAAGAGAGAAGTGGGGTTTATTTAAACTTCTGTTTATGAATATGCAGCTCTCCTAGCATCAGTTATTGAATACTGTGTCCTTTCTTGAGTATGTGTTATGGGAAACTCAGCCAGCAACCAATTTGCTGTAATAATTTTCAGCCATATTTATTTTCTATTTCATTTCTGTGTATGTTTTGTTTTTAAAATAATTTTCATTTTAAATATAATTTATTTATTTGAGAGGAGGGAGAGAGTGGGTGCACCAGGGCTTCTTGCTACTGCAAATGGACTGTAGATGCATATGCCAATTTTATGTCTGGATTTATGTGGGTAATGGGGAATTGAATCTTGGGCCATAAGGCTTTACAAGTAATCTTTAACATTAATCACCGATCTATCTCTCCAGCCACTGTTTGTCTGTTTTGATTATATTAGCTTTGCTACATAGTTTAAAACCAGGCACTATAATAACACAGACTTGAATGTTTTTGCTCAGTTGCTTTTTTTAATCGTTTCTGACTTCATAGCAACCAATTTGATCTACAGATTCAGTAAAATTCCTATCAATATAAGCAATGATATTCTTCACAGAAGATATAGAAAAATATTAATATGCCACAGAAGCCCAAAACACCCCAAATAGTGACTGAATTAATTTCTTAACAATGTGTGTAGATGATTAAATGTTTCATTTCCATTAAATCATTTTGGAATAATTATAGCTTTCATTTTAATCCCTCATGGGGTGTTACACTGAGTGATTCATCTTTATGAAATTCATACTTAATCTTTGCTTAATTGCTAGTGTCATGTTTTAATATTGTTATTTCATCGATTTATTTCTTATTTTTGTATTTTGATGCTGTTGAATGAGCCTGGACCTCTCACATACTAGAAAAGCCCTTTGTTTGTATCTGTGATCCTGGTACTGAACTAATTTACTTTCTTCACCATTCAACATGTGTCAAATCCTTTTCTTGACATGCTCTGTGTTGGGTACAAAGGAGAAAGAAATTAACAATGAACTTCCTACTATGAAGCCTTTCACACATTAGGTGCAGAACATGTAATCATCAATTATCAACCTTGTATCATTAATGAGAAACTGAGCTGACTAATGGGATATAAATGCAAGTTCACCATTATAACATTAAAATGTAATAGCAAATATAAAGCAAAGATTTTAAAGTATCAGGAAAGATTCACAGTAAAAGTTATATGGAGTCATGGAAAATAATTCATGGGTTTCATGAGGGAATTAAAGAAAATCATTTCAAGTTAAAGGTAATAGCATATACAAAAGAATTATAGTTAAGATTATTATATTCAAACAGTTGGGTAATGATCAAATGAATTATTTAGTAAAGGATTATCTTTCGTAGAGGATGTGGCAAAAATTGATAATCAAATTTTGTTCAGCTATGAATAAGAAGAAATTGTGACATTTCCAAGACAATGGATAATAATGTAAGTGAAATCATCCTGACCCAGAAAGACAAGTATCACCCTTTCTTTCATATTTGGAGCTAAGGTTCAGATACATATGTAAATATAGATAGATAGTTAGCTAGATAGATAGATGTCTAGATATATATGTCAATGTAGATGTAGATATAGATATAGACATAGATATAGTAGTGGAACTAATAAAGATTAGAAAGGGAACCAGTTGGAATCCACTAGAGGATCAACAGTGTTTGATGGTAAGAGGAAGAATCTATGGAAAGTGCACACACACACACATGAACACGCAGGGCTGTAGCATGATAGATGTACTAAGTTGTCATATTAAAAAAAAAAGAGCGCCTTATCTCTAAGGAGAGAGAAATAGTCAATACAAGAATGAGTCCCAGAAGGCATCTGAGTGAGACATATGAATTAAGACACCTTCAACTGGCAGTAGTTTCATAGTATGTACAACTCGAGTTACTCAGTTAATTGTAAACCAAAGTATAATGAACTAGCATTTTAAACATACCAGCAATACTGTAACAAGATTTAGACTATATTTATGTGCTTTGGGAAGATATTATGTCATATTAGAATTTATGAAAATGGAACTATGTAAAAAGAAAAATGAACCACCCCAAGCCTGCAAGTAAATATCCACCACAGACTACATAAAATACTGTTATTTTCTACTGCATCTTTTACAACACAAACCTAATTAAAGAAGATATATGTTCCAAAGATGTAGTAGAACTGTATATGTCAACACTTTACTGGAATATTCTAAAATCACTATATATTGTACGAAGTAAATTTTTCAATGTCAAAATATGATGAAAATTTAAGGAATAGTCAATATCTTCATAACTAGTTAAGAAAATAACAGAATGAAAGATACACTGCTTTTTTTTCATCAACATCCTTGGAAGCATTAAAGTCAACTCTTGGATAGTAAATTGCACATTGTAAAGCAATTGTTCAAGTGTTGTACTAAGGATATATAAACATTTCCATCCCAGGTGGGTTAAAATTGCACCTGAAGCACTCAATAGTTTAATTATAATAATATCTTAATCACATAAATATACAGGAGTGTGTTGATATAGAATATTTCAATAAATTTATTCACATTGCTGCATGATTTCTAGTTTCAAATCATCAATCTATCTCAATCATTTCTGAAGTGATGCAAAATCTTCCAAATAGCATTAATAATAACACAGAGACTAGAAGAAAACCAAAACAAAAAAAAAATTGGAAGTCAAATTAAGGAAGGGTACACTGATAATTTCTTGTAAGTAATGTATATCCAATTATGTCAACTCTGAAATATCTGTATAAACTAACATCAACCTAATGCAGACATTAAATGTAGATTGTAAACATCACTGTATACCAATTATATATATATATATATATATATATATATATATATATATATATATATATATATATATATATATATTAGGAGACTATGAAAATTAGAATTTACTCTAATATTGAGGAATAATGAGGAATATCTACAAATCTTAATATGCAACAATTTGGAAACCATAAAGAAGTGAGTAATAATAATCAAATAAAAGAAATTTTGTTTTTTCAAGGTGGTATAGCTCAACTAAAAGTATAAGTATTTCTGGTCATGTGTAGGGGCACACAACTTTAGTCCCAGTACTTGGGAAGCAGAGATAAGAAAATCACCATGGGTTCAAGGCCACCTTGAGACTACATAGTAAATCCCAGGTCAGTGTGGACTACAGTGAGTCCCTATCTCTAAAAACAAAACAAAACATAAGCATTTCTACTCTTGATAATTTGTCCTACAGATTTATATATGCCCAAAATTATGATGAGTATATCCAAAAAGTACTGGTTAAATTAGCTAAATATTTTAAAAGATAATCCATGTTTGCATTTGACAGGAGCCAAACAGTACATTCTTGAAATGGAATGAAATGTAGCCATTCAAAATCAATTGTTTAGTCTAGCAACGAATGTCACCTACAATAAAATATTTGAATAAAGAAAAGAAGTGAATGATTTTGTTAAAAGTATATTTAATACATGGGCATATGACCCAATATATGTGTTTTTGAAATGTGATGTGACTGTTGATTGCGTGTTTGACTAAATTAAACTGTCCATATTTCATTATTTACTTATCTTGGACTCTTTTTAAAAATATCTTTCTCCTATTCAAATCTGGGTAAGTGGATACCTAGAATGAATACAGATAAGGTATCTTTATTTTACTAATTTATTTGTGTGTGTGTGTGTGCACTTACACACACATGTGCATGCAAGAGACAGAGACTGTCTGTATGGGTGCACAGGACCTCTTACAGCTGCATATCAACTCAGATAAAACCACCAATTTGCACATCTGGCTTTATGAGGATATTGGGTATTTGAACCCAGTCCATCATGCTTTGCAAGTAAGTGCTTTTAACTGTTGAGCCATTTCTGCAGCCTTGAAACTTTCCTTAACATGGATCATGTTTGTAAATTCTGCCATGAAAACATAAGTCCAAGTACTACACTGCAGGCTAAGCTTCTATGAAGACCCAGAATGTGCCTTCACGTCTATGTCTTTTTCATTTCTACTTGCTAATTTTTTTAAATAGACAGTCCTTTTTCTATAAAAAATGAATGACAGCCCTGTTCATTGTCCCAGCAGCTGACAGTTCCACATGGCCCTTACAGTAACAAGACTCTATTATCACAAGCCCTTTGGTCACACTTGTGCTCTGTCCAGTGCTGTCACCTACTAGATCTCAAAATATTGCTAATAAATTTATTGAACAAATTTCCATTTCAAAGGTAAATTTCAAAATGATGTCATGTGTCAGAAAAATAATAAATGTTGTCCATCTGAAATCACATGTTTTTGAAATCACAAAATTAAAATTTTGTCTGATTAAAAAGTCTATATATTCATACATGTTTCTGAACATATGCACTCAGACATAATTATACATTTCCATATGCTGATATGCTTCCATATATATGCAGATAAAGAGATATAGATAGAAGAGATACATACAATTTTACAAATGATGCTAGCTACTAACTTAGCCAAGGAGTTAAATTCTAAACACTAATTTTCCATGTGTTTCATGATAATATTTCTAGTAAAATTATTCTATGCATTAGCTCTTATTACCAATGAACCAGGTTTGGAGTGTTCTCGGTTTGTAGAGTGCATCTTTTTCACACACATGCTGAACACTTTCAGATACTTAAATCACACAGTGTACTTTCTGAGAAAATGCATTCCAAATCCATGAGTACCCAGTAATAGTAGGGTTTGTAAAGTTCTTTTTATATCTAACAAATGCATTTCTTTGAGAGCTCAATAATGTCAGCACAGACTGATCAACAAAAAAGTCTTAAGGTTTCTTTTACAATCTCATTCTACATACTATAATGAGCAATATATCCTGTGCAGTCGCTGTCTGATCGTTCCTTTGTTTTCTGTAGAATTTGCTATTAGTGTTATATTGTAGAATATCTAAATCAAGCTAGTTAACTTACATATAACTTCAGAGATATATTTCTTTTGGTGAAAATCATAAAATCTATGTACAATTCGAAAGTGTGTGATAGTTCGTGTTCACTCTACTTATCATGTTGTAGCTAACCTTGCAATAAGTCATCTAGAACCAGGTTTGCTTGGACATCAGTTGTGATATCTCCTAAATCTATAATATATTGCTTACATACAAACTCTGGTTATTAAATCACCTGCAATTGACAAATAAAAAAGAATGTTCACTCATTAAAATAATTTTAAGATGAAAGAAAGTGTTTACCTTATGCATGAAAATACATTAGAAATGTATTCAACAATACAATAAAAATTTGCAAGTGGTATTGTGTTGAAATCATTTTTTATCATGCATGACGGTATGTATCTTTGTGGCATCATGAGTTTTAATTACTATTTAAATGTTCCATTTTTAAAAACTTTTTATTATGTAAGCAATGTATGGTCATGCGCAGAGAATCTGTTTTATGTAGAGTACAGAGGACAACATCAGGATGGTGGTCATCTCCAACTTGTTTGAGATAAGGTTTCTCTTGTAGATTGCTCCAAATTTATTGGCTTAAAAGCTTTGGATTTTCCTGACTCTGTCTTCCATTACCATAGGCATTTTGGAATTACAGATGTGTTGAACACTTTACATCTGGCTTTAATATGTCCCCAGTTTAAAGTTCTCGTCAAAAGTCTTGATGATAAAGTAATTTAACCCCTTATACATCTCTCTAGCCCCATTGTTCCATTTTTCTTTTCTTTGCTTTGTGTGCCATTTATATCCTGTCTTTATGACTTTTCTTATCTGGAAATATTAATACCACTGTGCTTATAGCAACTAACAAGAACTTAAGCTTCCTGTTTGTGAGTTTTCTTGAGAAGTTTCCGTAGTACCCAAAAGTGTCCATAAGTAGGAATTTAATACTTTCTGATGTTCAGTGAAAAAAAAATAACACTCTCAACAAATATTTATTTTCCCCCAAGGAATAAAGGACTAATCTTAACCTTTTCTGAACACTTATCTCACTTGTTAGGTAGTTTTGAACCATTTACAAGAGTTGAAAAATCAGACATAAACTTGAGATATATTCAGGGAGAAACATGATAAAAAAGTATTTATCTGTATGTAATTCAAATGAAATAATTCAATTTCAATATATATATGCCTTCTACATATGTGAGGAAGAAAATGGAAAGAAGGTTGTCTGATAACATAGAAACCAAGTCCTCCTCATCCTTACATGGCCAAGAGATTACCAAGGGCAGCAATTTGGTTTGTCTTATACAAAGTCCATGAAGAGGTTTTTACCTCACAGCCATAAGCAAAAACTGCTTGAGCAACAGTCAACATTTTTCATTAGA